>JAOXYA010024628.1:0-13282 GCA_028565675.1 Sorex palustris | reverse complement strand
AGTAAGGTGGAGTTCATGCCCAATTCAATCAGCCTAATCAATGGCTGAATAAATAGCAATACTCCTACATTAAAATTAAAATAAAAGAAAGTTTTTTTGGGGTGCTGCTTCACAGTGACTCCTGGTCTGGGATCTAAGCAACAGGACAGCAGGGAGAGCGTTGTTTGCCTTGCACGTGGCTATCCCTGGCATCCCATAGGGTCCTCGGAGCACCGCCAGGTGTGGCAAAGAAACTATCCCCCTCCCAAACAGTGTTTCCTAGCCTGCTTTCTTGTCCGCACTGGGGGGAGGGAGTGGGTTCCTCCCTGTGCATGCCCTGCCCTGCCCCCCACCTGGGGCCCTCACCACCTTGCTGCATCCACCCCAGAACGTCATGGGTTGAAGATTCCTTCGTGGCTGCGGGGGACCTACAGTTCCTGGATAAGGGGCTGCATTGTGTCTTATCCAGACTTGGTTCCCAGAGTGGGGTGTCGGCTCCCCTGAACCGCACATAAGGCCCTTTCCGCCTAGCCAGGGCCACGGCTCTGTGTGTGTGTGTGCACATGTGGGTGTACATGTGTCCACTTGCGTGTATTTGTGTGCATGTATGTGTGTGCACGTGTGTATATGCGTGTTTGTGTGCACGCGTGTATATGCGTGTTTGTGTGCACGTGTTTGTGGTGGCAAATGTGCACACGTGTTTGCATGTGTGTGCTCACACGTGTGTGTCTTCATGAGTTTCTACATGTGCGCTTGTGTGCATGCGCATCTGTTGTGGCTGTGTATCTGGTGTGTGTGAGTTGTAGGTGTGTGGTGTGTGTCCTGATGTGACCAAGTGTGTCCCCGTGTGAGTGTGGCTGTTAGGGGCTCCTGTGCTGCCTTGTGGACACCAGGAGTCCCACGGGACTGACATCCCCATACCAAGTCCCCGTGGCCCCCAGACGGTCCTTTCCTGTCCTTGATGGAGTCGACTCCTTTGCTGGCAACAGACCCTGCACGTTTCTCCAGCTTCTTCCTGTGCAGTTTCTCCTGCTCCTTGCTCCATCAGGAATCTCTCTCCCTGCCAACCTCCTCGCTTGGTTTTAACTTTCCTTACTGGTGTCTGCAAATGGCTCTGGTATGTTGATCCTCAGCTGGGAAGCACTCGGCTCTTTGCTGAATGCTCCTCGTCTCGTCCATCCATTCTCCTCAGAGGTGCAGCCCATGCCATTGAGGGTCAGTGAACGCGCCTTCTCGCTCTGACTTGGCCCCGTTGCTCACGTCACTCACGACTTTTCTCAGGCTTTCCCCAAACCTGTGACGCTGTTCACCTCTGACTCCATTTGTGCCCAGCAGATTAAAGATCCACAGACACATTTAATTTATGAAATTGTACTCAGGAAATTAAATAGAATCCAGAAACAAATCCCTGTATATATACCAATTTAATTTACTGAAATTTATTTGTCAGATCAGTGGGAAATGATGGATCATTTAATAAGTGCTATTATTGGGATATTATCCCTCAGAAGAAAATGTATCTGCATCTCTCCTCTTCACCGTTCCCAGAGGCTTTCCAGTGGCATAACCACCCAAACGTAAAGAAATACAATACTGAGGATGAAACATGCCAATAAAAGTCAATAGATGATAAAAAAGCAGATTCCGCTAAAAATGTTCAATGCAGATAAGCTATTGTAGATAAATTATTCGCGTCTGTATGCCTGGATAATTCTTAGGAAAGGATCGGAAATATAGATTGCACCTCTGAGATGAAAAATTGGACCGAAGCTGCATGCAGACAATTAGCAAAGCGTCCTCAGGGGCCAGCAGACAGCAGCGGTCACTGCTCTGCCGGGTGCCCGGTCTGATTTCTGGGAGATAGCTCTGGGGCTCCCCGAGGTCTGGACCCCCATGTGGTTCCTTGGCCTCTCCTCAGCCCCGCAGAGGCTGCACCCCCGTGGCAGGTGGCAGGCACCAGGGTGCACCCTCAACTCACCCTGTCCTGCGGGCAGTGGGTGCCCAGCGCGTCCACAGTGTGGAGTCTGACCGCAGAGACGGGTATCAGGTGAGTAGGCCGCGAGCAGGCTGATTCCCCTGAGTGTCTCTGGGCCAGACCCTGTCAGTGCTCACGCATGACCCCGTGAGGCGTGTTACCATTTGTACCACCGTGTCCGTGGGTGACTGAGGCGTGGGGAGCTAGGGGGCGCGGATGCTGAGGTGGGCAGCTCGTTCATACCGCGCCAGTGGAGTTGTGCTGGGCAGCAGATGGCACAAGTGGGTGGGGGACTACATCCCCATGCCTCGTTCTCTCTCTGATATCACCTAGGTCTGGGGGCGCAGGGAGTGGCCAGACAGGGTGGCCAGCTCTTTCTGCTGCTGTTCTCAGCCCCACATTCTCCTGGCTGGGGATTCAGTGCAGGCAGACTCCTGAGTGCTGTGTTTCTGATGCTCGGAGCTCTCTCCCGGGCTCCTCTTGGATCAAAGCTGAGTGTCTGTTGTGACCCCCATCTGTGTCTGGCCATCATCTGCCCCAAGTCTAAGGCGCCATCTCGCTTCCTGCCCTTTGGAAGCAGTTTCAGACCCGTCTTGCATCTGCACAGCACATTCTTGGGTCTTATTTTCAGATAACATTGGAGTCTTTCCATCCATTGGTAATGTGTCCCAGTGGCAGCAGTGACCAATGTGTCTATTCCCAGTCCTACCACTTCGTTCCTGTCGTTTTCTGCGAGCTATTCCAGTGTCTGGGTTTGCTCATGAGTGGCTTTTGCTCAGGACTGTCGCAGCTCATGATGCTTGTGGGTCCTGTTCCCTGTTTCACTGTCCCTAAAACCTCAGAGACATGCAGTGACTTGAGGATCCAGCAGAGCAGGAGGAACGTGGCCCCTGGATTTAAGTACGCGGGAGAAGGGTTTGACTGCCATGGGTCTGCCCTGCTCCTGGGGACCCCGGGGAGGTTCATACCATGCTTCCCTCGGCATAGCCCTTTCCCCGCGGCCCGGGCCCTTCGCTCCCTGCAGAGTTGGGAATGCTCCTGCATGCCCGTTCCTCAGCTCTGGGCACTGTTCTGGCCTTTCCCGCGTCCATCCCTCCACCCACCCTGCTTCTGCCCCGCCCTTTAGATCCCCTCCCCCATCCCAGCTGCACCAGGCCAGAGGTTACACCTCAACCTTCTCTTTGGGGGTCCACACCCAGCAATCCTCAGGGCTGACTCCTGGCTCAGTGCTCCAGAGGAACCACATGGAGTGTTAGGGATGGACCTCGGCTTGGCCGTCTGAGCACATCTGGGCTGGACAGTGTGCTCCCCTGCTTGACTGGAGATTGTGGGCAGTCATGAGGACTCTGGACACAGACGCACCCCATGGGGTGCCAGGAGTCGTGCCCGGATCTATGAGGCTGCGAGTGGCTGCTCTTGGGGGTGAAGCAGGGTCAAAGGCAGACAGGGATGGAGTGGACGCAGGCCAGTGTGCAGAAGGCAAGGGCAGGGACCGTCACAGGAGAGGACTTGATGGCTCCTGGCACCATGCTCCTCCCCACCCATGGCAGTCGGTTCATTTCCTCCGCTCTGGGCCTCCCAATTCCGGCATGCCTTCCAGCACGAGAGTATATTGAAGATTGCAGTTGGCTTTCCTTTCAGAGAGCCAACACTTTCCTTATTGCTGTCTGTCACGATGTCATAGTGTTGGGGTCTCTCAGCCCCTAATGGACACACCATCTCCCTCGTCCCCAACAGGGCCCAGGCGCTCTGTGTGGCCAAGTGGCTGTCTGCGTGTGTTGGCGTGTGTGCGCAGACGTCCAGAGATGGGTGTTTGCATCGATGTGCATGGGTTTACATCTGTACGCACGTGTTTGTGTGTACTTGTGTAGAGTCATGTGTGCACACGTGTGTGTTCACGTGTGCACACACATTTGTGCATGTGTGTAGAGGCATGTGTATGTACATGCATATTCACTTGTGTACATGAGTGTTCTTGATCAGACCCAGTTCCTGCTATTATGCAGCAGAAGTTGTTACTTTAATGTACTTATTCACACGTATTATCATACTTCATAATTGCTTTCCTCTTTGTTCTCTCTTTAGGTAGAAATTTTCATTATCTGGGAATAATTATTTTTTAATTACCACTTCTCTAGTTAATATTCTTATTTGTTACTTTCTTTTTTGTTGTATTAGTTGAGATTTCCAGGAAACTGTTCCAGTATTGCATGAACGAGGATACTCATAATATAAAAAAATTGTAGATATACTAAACTACATATTTTGTAGTACAGCATGCATGGAATGGAATTTTCTGCTTATTCATATTTCTATTAGATACTGGTTTTAAAGTATCTGCATCGAAAATTAGTATTCTATTCATAGTTTGCTTAATTATTTTAGATTATTTTTCTAGTGGGTAGAAGTAAATAATACAAAATTTCTTCAGATTATTTTCTCCATCTAATATTTTTCTTCTGCTTATTAAAGCAATAAAATTTGTTAATATATAGCTTAAGTTGTACTAATCTCCCATCCCTGCATAAGTTTATTTAATTGCATGTTATTATTTTAACATGTTGATTTAGATTATTAATATTTTATCGATACTTCATTTTTAAAAAATTAGTGCCTAGTTTCTTGAGTTATGTTCATCATGTATTATAAAAATTGTACTTGATTTACAAATTTAATTGTAAAGAGAGAAAAATCTTCCACAATGCCGGAAACATCTATTTGTTCTTGTTTGTGTTTGAGAACTGACACCTCCTGGCCACGGTTTGGAGGTTTGTAGGCTGCGCTGTTTCTTTAAGTTGTTGGGTTGTTTTTCTCTTTTAATAAATTCATTGTATCTTTCTATCCTGAAGCAAAACCCAGGCAATGAGTCATTGCATAACAGGCGCTTCCATTTTAGTTATATAACTACCTATTATTACTTTAAGTCTTTACTCTCACCTTCACTGGTCCCTTTATTGGTCTAAATATTAGTTTTTAATTTTCTGAATTTGATTACCTTTATAAGGAATTTGAGTATTAGCATTTTAGAGTCACAAAACTAGTTCTCACACTTAATTTTTTTCCCCGTTTTCGATGAACTCAAATCAGATTTTAAGTTTATAATTAATCTGGTGGGGGGAGGCGAGCAGAGGGCATTAGCTTGAAGAATTCGTTTTTATTTTTCCTAGTTCAGCCCTGAGTGAGTTGAGAAATATTTCTGTCTTCTTGAAATTCTCAAGTGCGTCATGCTCTGCTCAGCCTGTCTGAGACTCTCTGGGCAGCTAATTTCCCTTTAACCCTAGAGTTTAGCCCTGTTTTCATCTTTCTTTTCTATTTTAAAGCGGTTACATTTCGTAAACATTGCAGAGTGACCTTAGCATTATCTTGAAGCATTAGCATCTTGTTTTCCTTAAGAACCTTCCTCTTCTCCTGCTGTGAATCTGTTTAATCTCCTTAATCATGGCCCCTCTAAACCACTGTCTCTAATAGGCTATAATCTGAAAAACCAGATAATCCAATTTGCTATATTAGATGAGATTGCTATACCTCAATCAAGAAACTGAGGAGAAAATTCAGGATTTTTCACGGCTTCTAAACTTAGGTGCCAGATGCTCTCGAAGGGTCTTCAAAAGGGGTCTTTTGTCTCAAAAATCTCTCTGGTACCCCTTGTTGCCCAGTCAGCCCATAATTCAAACAACTTTGCAGGAAGTCGGCCAGCTCTGTGGAGCTGGGTCACCTTTGTGGAGCCCGTGTGGGCAGGCAGGTCTGTGCCTCTGATGTGAGGCCAACAGAGCATGGGTGCGGGGAGGGCACCTGCCTCGCACACGGCCACCACGTGGCGTTCCCTGAGCCCTGAGGAGGACTCTCAACCTCCCCCTGCTGCAGGGAACTCCCAGAGGGGCTGCCCCAAGCCCCTGCTCTGGGTGTCACCTCTCCTCTGGTCATCTAAGCCCAGCCTGCTGTGTAGGTGCCGCCTGTGTAGACTCTGCGGGAATGTGGCTTCTGAACCCAACCTGGCTGTGAAGGCACATGCTGTGTAGATGTGGGAGTAGATTATTAGAGCCCAGCCTGTCACGCAGGCACACGCTGTGTAGACACCATGTGTAGATGTGCGAGTAGGTTATTAGAGCCCAGCCTTGTCACACAGGCGCATGCTGTTTAGACATGCTGTGTAGATGTGTGAGTTGGTCGCCGAGTCCAGTCTTGTGTGGGTGCACGCTGTGTAGGCCAACCATTTGCATGTCATTGGAGAAAGTTTCTGTGCAGGACGCCAGAAGCCCGACTCTCGTCACGTTTCTTTCTCCGAGGCGAGTCCTGGGAGTCTTTGGCATCACCCAACATGGACAACCCTGGATTCTGGGCACGGGCCCTGGAAACAGCCTCATCCTGCAGAGGGACACAGTGAGCCAGCTCTGGCTCCTTCCCCCACATTCACCCTCAGGCTGTCGGGAGCTGGGAGGCATTCTGCTCGAACAGAAGCCCCAGGGTGGTGCCTTGCAGATCACACATTCTGCCTGAGACCACAAATGCAGTTCACTCCTCGTCTAACTGCCTGTTAGTAACGCTGGGGTTGGGGTCAGCCTCAGGATTCTCCAGGTGGCAGGGCAGGCTTAGGGCGGAGACTAGAGGTTTGAGTGAGCCTGGGGAGATGTCTGTCCTTGGGGCCGCACCCCACCAGGTCTCGCAGCCGTTCCCAGCCCACGCGCCAGCCTCCTTGGTAGCCTCCTTGATACCTGGAGCCTGCAGGAATGGCCCCACCCCATACTCTGATAGCAGAGCCGCCTCCAAGATGAATCCAGGCCACGTGTTTCAGAGAGAGCGAAAATGCTCCCTTCGCCGTGGTGCTTGGCAAATATTTTTAAAGATCAAGGAAATTGGCCAATTTGGAAATGCTTGAAATGGAACATTTTTACGTTCCCCTGCCAGCCCATCCATTGGCCTCGCCCCGCCTGAGCAGTGCAACGGGGTCGGGGGTGGGGAACCTCTCTGGACAGAGACTTCCTGGCCTGGGCGGGTGTGCCAGCCCATCCCAAGCGCCCGCCCCTCGTGCCACCCAGAGAGAATTGACTTGAGCAGAGCGATCATTATAACTGCTATCATTTCATCCTTGCCAGAAACTGCCATTGCAAAGTGTTCCTCTCTGGGTAGAAAAAAACAACATAATGAGCCTGTATTTTTTATTTCCTGGGACGACGCATTCATCGGCATTCACGCCCTGTCTTCCCAGTGTGGGTATTTGCACACGGCGTGCTGTGCCTCAGGAGAGGGCTGAGGGATGCTCGGGACGGTGCCAGACACGCCCTGGCCAGGTGAGAGGGCTGATGGGTGTGGACACATGACTTGGCACACACGTAGGTGTCCCTGGTGGCTTTTCTCTGGCAGGTGCTGGGCTCAGCTGGGAGCCTGGCAGTGCCCATGCCTGGGTCCCTGCTTGGCTGTGGTTCCCGAGCTCTGGACTGCTACAGCCAGGGTTTAATAGTGGCCACTCTGGGCCCCAGGGTCAGGGCCAGGCCACAGTTCCATCCCTAGCACCAGAGTGGCCAGAGTGCCACCAAGGAGGCCAGCCGTGATGCTTTGGAGGCGACCTCTGGAGGCGTGCTCCAGATATCCTCAGTCCCCCAGCTTGCTGGTGACCACTGACCACTCCGTGGGGTTGTGAGGTTCTTGCGACCACCTCGGGTCTCTGCTGCCTGAGACGCTGAGCCACGTTGTCCTGAAGACAGGATGGAGCCCGGGGCACCCAGTGGGACTGTCCGTACCCCTGTCCATGTGATGGACGCCAGTGTCTTGCTTGTGGCCTGGCTGGACCCCTTAGAGTAGCTCACTGACCCCGAACTCGGGTCGGCAATGGGTGCTCTGTACCTGTACCCCTCATCATGGAATGTCAGGGCTGGGGGGCTGCATGCCAGGGGTGGGGGCCAGAAGCAGGTGGTCAGCCCTGGTGCCTGTTCCCAGTGGCTTCGTGTCCATAGTTAGCATTATTCATTTGTGGGAAGCAAAACTGCTGAAGGTCTGGGTGGTTGGATCCTCGGGTACGGACGTCCAGCTGGTCCCCCCAGAGCCCCCTACTGGGCGTGTCTGGGCCCCGAGAGCTTAGGACACGGGGAGAGGAGTGGACAGTCCACATGCCACGGAGCTCAGGCCTGCAGTCTCGATGCAGCCTCCCAAGTGCTTCCAGTCACCGGCCGCCTTCTCTCAGGATGAAACAACTTTATCAGGGGACCCAGAAGGATCTAGAAAACCACCTGATGTCTGATGTCTGAGCACCCCTGGCTGGCTTCAACCCGCCGAAGCCATAAATAGTGTCTCAGTGCTCAGCCTCTGTGTGGGGGAGCTGCCCTGGTCTTCGGCCATCAGGGGTCCTGTTGAGGTCATTTGTGGCCTTGTGAATGCCCAGCACAGAGACACACGAGGGGCTGGGCAGAGTCCAGCAGGAGGGTGATGCCTGGCCTGTGCCCGGCCTGGATTAATTCCTGGCAACTTGCAGCCCCTGAACATCGTTGTGTGTGACACGAAGGGTTTAGGGGACCCCCAGAACCACGTGTTCTCAGGCCCTTGCATAGGTCACCGGGAGGGACCTTGGGCCTTTTGGGCACTGAGCCCCACCCCCCCATCAAGGCAGATGCTCGCTGTTGGGGTGGGGGTGGGGGCTGAAATAGTCAAGGCCTCTGAGCTGACTGAGACCGCGGGGTAGAAACAGTCTCGAGCCCACCCGCGCAGAGCCCTGCAGGACCAGGAATGCGGCTTCTCTCCAGAAGACCGTGTGCTGGGGCCCCCGGCACCTTCCCCCTCTTCCTTCTCATTCTGCCTCTGTGATGGAGTTTATAATCACATCTCTGTTAATCCGAACACTTCTTAGGAGGTAATCATAATAACTCGCCGAGATCTAATGTTGTGGAGAAGCATTTGATGGCCCTAGGATACATTTTCATCCACGTTATTAAAGTCCAATTACATCATGTTTTCTTCCAAGGAATGCCACGTACTTGAGGGCCAATATTGCAGTAGGCCTTGCTGATTTCCCGGGAAATAATTACCTAGATTGAGCCTTAGAGTTGCAGATACAGTCCCTGCCCGGCCTCCCCTGAGAGCGAGCGGCTGTAGCGGCTGGTTTGGGATCACACACTTGGTGTCAACAGAGGGAGGGAGGGAGGGGGCTGGGCTAAGAGGCTGATCCTGTCTTCTCTGAGAGCTGCAGAAAGTGCCCCTGGCTAGCCAGAATCTCCAGTGGCGTGGCCAAGGGATCTGTGTGTGGGGGTCAGCGTGATGCCTCCCATCCTCCTTCCAGGCCCCAGGCCCCATGTAGCAGGTGGCCAGCTGCAAAGAATCCCGAGTGTCCGCTGTTATTTGGGGGCAGGTGAAAGGCATGGGGACCCCCTTCTCTGGATATGTACTAGGGATCCACGGCTGGAAGGGGGTGTCCCAGAATGCACGGACTTGGCTGGACTCTGCTAGTTCCAGGCTTAGCTCATGAAGTGTCTTCGGGCGAAGGCTAACCCCCCTCCCTGCCCCTGCCTGCAGGACACAGTGTGTCCATGTTCTGGTGAAGACTGCGAGTTCGCAGTGTGACCAGGGCATGTGCTGTCCCCCACCACCCCCCAGTCTGAGCACCGTGAAGGTGCCTGTGTGTGTCCGAGGACCCCATGCACTCCCTCCCTACATGGCTGCCCCACAGGGTCTGCGGCAAACCCATCTGCACTCTGTTCTCTGGATCAAGGACTCAGCCAACCCCAGGTAACACCCATTACTGGGGAACCCGGAAGTGGGCCAGGAGTGGTGAGATGCCCCAGGCCTGAAGACTCGGGTGCAGAGGGGGACCCCACTGTGGATCAGGTGGTAACCTGCACCCAGGGACTCTAGATATTCAGCATAGCTATATAAAATGCCTCTTTACCATCATTCCATAAAACGGGGGTGATGGAAACAATTTCTGAGCAGACGCATTTCATCTCCCAGAAATACCTGCGAGCCGTGTCCGGGCAGTGGCTGTCTGAGACAGAGCGTGGCTCAACCCCTCAAGGGGGTGGCCCTATCTGAGCGCTGATAGGAAACTCCAGCTCAAATGCCCAAGCCACCCGTGGGGTCAGATTCGTCCTCGCCACACAGGGTCACTGGTGAGGCTGTGAGGTCCGTGTGCTCTGGATGTCCAGGCACTACAATGATGCTTCCCAGGGGGCCGTGGCAGGGTGGCCTCACCCTCATCCAGCAGCGTTCACGGGTCCCTCCACCTCCTCAGGTGCTCAGTGCTTGGTTGCTGCCATCCCGTGCCTGTGGGAAGGGTGTGAGCACAACGTTGCTCGCTCCACATTTTTTTCTTTCTCTCAGGACTCTGACCTTGCCGAGGGCTGAGACTGATTCGGTCACAGCTTGCTGCAGAGGCGCCATGACCTTGGAAGGTCACCTTGATTCTCGGGTGCTCCCCGCTGCCTCTTGGCCTCTGCATCAGGCCTCTAAACAGAGCCGTTGCTGTTAGCACTCAGGGATGGCAGGTCCCGGGTGCGCCTCCGCAGGAGAAAATTAAACTGGCTATTGTTTTGTAATTTTTTTTTCAAAGTTTCACAGTGAGAGCTGCTCAGGAGGTGAGCAGAGAACCTGCCCGCTCCTTCTCTCGGAAACTTTGATGACTCTCTTATAGATTTTCTGCAAAGTAATTAAAGCCCAATTAATTGGAAAAATATACACAATGGGGATTCAGAATATTGTATCTCCAGCGGAAGCGCCTTTTATTACCTCCGATGAGTGGCATGGCCGATGCTGCAGGCTGCAGCTCTCAGCTCTGCGCAAATACTTCAGGGAGCTGGAAAGGAAGCAGCACTGCGGGCCGAGGGCCTGGGGCCACCTAGGGTGTGTGGGTGGGCGGACAGGAGGCAGACACTGGCTGGTGGCCATTGCCCCAGGGGATTCTCCGTCACTGCCCTTGCCCCATGAAGGCAGAAGCAAACCCGGGTGCCCAAGATGCTAGTGCCCAGCACTCGCTCCCCTGGTGTGACCTCCGATGCTGGGATGGCCGGGCCGAGGCAGCTGAGCAAACTGGTCCGATGGCCAGAACTGGTTCAGGAATCAAGCTGCCAGCCCCCATCCTAAAACTGGAGTCCCCGTGTCCCCTTCTGCCCTCTGTCTGCCCCCTCGGAAGGCGCAGACACAGCTGGATTTGGTGACTCAGCGTTTGGTGTGTGTGGGTGGGGGAAGGGGGGGTTCTGAGTTCTGAGTTTTTTTCTCGCCCCTTTTCTGCCCATTGATTTATCAATTATCTCTGGACAGTGCCTTCTGGGTCCCGTTCTGGCCTGTTGCAGAGCAAATGCTAGTAAGCTGGCTGCACACATGATTCAGGCCCAGAATTCACACCAGTGGTCACTGAACCTGATTCTCTTGAGGAGAGAACGAAGCGAGGCGGTGGATCTTTCTGCCTGTTGGGGTCTGCGCCACCGACGTTGTCCAGTGTCGATTTCAGGATGGCAGTGTGGCTGTTGTAGGTGTGTCCGCCAGGCCTATGGACACTGGGCTACAGAGGGAGCATTCCCCACGCCTGTCCCCGAGGACCATCCTCTCCTTCCCGCTGGACTCGGTGCCACCTACCCCACCACCTCCTCTCAGAAACAGAGTTCTCTGGCCACCCTCATGAGCCGGCCCACCTGAGCAGGATGTGGTTCTCGTGGCTCGAGGGAGCACAGGAAGGTGGCACCAGCACCTGGGGTCATGTGCATCATGTCTCTGCTGTGGGGAGGCCCAGGAGCAGTTCAGGGCACCGGGTTCCTGGGTGTCTGGCAGGAGGCTGCCGGGCGCTCCCCAAGTGGCTCTGTCACTGCCATGAGCCTCAGCCTTACAGGCAGCCCATATCCATCTGTCTGTCTTCACTCCATCTCCTCCAGAAGCCCTCGGCCTGGCCGAGCCAGCATGGCAGCAGCGAGGCTAGATGCCCCTACGTCTAGATGGCTCTGGAATAGGCATCTTGGAACAGCCTCCTGAGACACGACGGGGGAGGATGAGACTCAAGAATGTTCGAGCAGCACAGACTCAATATGACAGCACGGGAAGGTCTGGAAGCCCAGACTGGGCTCCTCGTTCCCTCCACTGCCCATCGCTGCCCACAGTTCCCTCCTGGCACGCCAGAGCAGTGCCCAGGGCTTCACGCCATGGCCCCAACAGGGGGGCTAGCGCCAGGGCCGGCTGGGCACCCACACGCATGCCTCTCTGTTTGATTCAATAACTGGGTGTCGCACCCACCAACTGCCACCCTGCGACCACCATTCATGGCTGCTTGCGAAGCCCCAGCGAGGTGCCAGGTGCCCAGGGTCTGAAGGAGGGAGAAAGGGCTGCAGTGGGCCTGAAGGAGAATCTGAGAAGTAATTTAGCCTCCGTCCCTGTGACGCAGAAGAAGATGCTGAGGAGGATCTCTGTGCAGGCTGCAGAGTCGAAGCAAGGGAAGGAGGTGGGCCATGCCTTGCTGGTACCCCCCCCCCACACACACACAGGGTGGGGGACGCACTGCATCCTCTGGGCAGGAGGAAAACAAGCAAAATGGCCATGGGATTATCTCTCCCTTTGCTCTGAAAGGCAGATTTCTGTGATCAATAACATTTAGAGTTTTTGTTTGTTTTTGGTTTGGGGGACCATACCCAGTGATGCTCAGGGCTTACTCCTGGCTCTGTGCTCAGGGGTCCCTCCTGGAGAACTAGGGGGACTTGGAGCAGAGGTAGGACCCAGTTGACTGCATACAAGGCAAGTGCCCTCTCTGCTGTGTTCTGCTCTGGCTCCAAGATTGGGACTAGGAAAACATGTAATAATGGACATTTCCTGAATGTGACTTTCTGAAATCATGTCAAAGAAGTATCAAGAGCAGAAGTTGAAAAAATTGACCAATAGCAGTGGGCTCAGTTTTTCTTATTCTGATTTACATAAAACTTCAGGGCTGGCAGGTGAGAGGGAGCACCGCAGTTATGCTGAGCTTGCGTGCACGTGACCCCAGTGACTTTCTGCTCCATACAGGGTCTCCTGAGCCTCCTGTGACCCCTGAGCACACCATTCGGTGTGGCTCAAATCAAAAAACAAAAACCCAAAAACCCAAGAACTTCAGTGCAAAACAGTGGATACATAAAATCAATGATTTCCTAGTATTTAAGATAGATTGGTCTAAAACTAAGAAATAATTAATTTTTCTTCCAAATAAAAATTTTATTAACTAAAAACTAGATGAAGGACAACCATGCGAGCAAGCCAGGTTCCGCGAAGGATTCAGCACCATCGACCATATCCACACAGTAACCAAACTCAGTGAGGTTTCTCGGGAATTCAAGATGCCGCTCTGTTTAAAGTTCATTGATTTAAAGAAGGCCTTTGATTCTGTTGAGA
>JAOXYA010024613.1:0-26286 GCA_028565675.1 Sorex palustris | reverse complement strand
CCCCCCACCCCACCCCCAAACCTCGGCGTCTCTCCCACCGGCTCCGCCGCCCCGATCCGAAGGGGGGACCACTCCCCGCACCGGCGCGGCTGCCCGGACCCGGCGCCCGGTGCCTCCCGGCCCTCCCGCCGCGACCGGGGGACACATACAATGGAGCGGCCGGGACACGCCGCCGAACGTTCCACGGGGGGAGGGGAGGAAACCCCCTCCCCGCGCCGGCTCCCCGCCTTTCGGGGAAGGAGAGGGCAGCGGCGGGCAGCGGAGGGTGGTCCCGGGCCCCGTCTCGGCCGGCCGCGGGGGGACTGGGCCTCCCTCCCGGCGACCCGGGGCGCGGGGTGGGTGCCGCTGGTGGCCGCCGGGGCGCCCCCTCCCCACGGCCCCGAAACAATGAAAGGAGTTGACTTGGCTCCCTCCCCACCCCAGCCGTGAACGGGGGTGACCCCCTCCCCGCTTGCTGGCTGGTCCCGGTGGGGGCCGTTAGGAGACGGGGGGCGGGGGGGAGGAGGGAGTCGAGTGGGTGTCGTCCCCCCTCCACTGTCACCTCCCGAGCTTTGGGGCGACCCCCCATCGCCACCCCTCTGGGCCCCGGCTCGGGAGGCGGCAGGCCCGGCCCGGGCACGGCGTTCGGGTGGTGACCTTTAGACAAAGGCAACGCTCTCCTCGGGCCGGCCGGGTTGGGCTGGGCCGGGCCGGCCGGGCCGCGGCGGGCACGGAGGAGGATGGAGGTGGCAGGCGAGGGACGGAGGCGCCCGCTGTCCCCGGATCCGGCCCCGGCGCTGTCAGGGCCCGCACTGCCGGCTTGGGCCGGGCCCAGGCCTTGCTCTCCCGCTCGATCGTTGCTTCGGCAGTGGCCCGCGGGGAAGCGGGCGCAGAGCGCGCTGGCCACAGAGCAGGGGAGGCCCGCTCCTTCCCCAGCGCGCCCCTTTGTTTTGCTTTGTGGTTCTGAGCAGCTGAACTTGCCGGGAGGGCAGGTCAGAGGCCCCTGTGTCTGCGGTGACAGGTCCAGGCCCTCAGGGACTCCCACATCTTTGACTGCTGGCCGGCCGTGGGCGGACTGGACACTCGGCAGGGCCTCTGGGAGGGCAGCAGACCTGGGGGTGTGGAGTGTTTACATCTGTGTCCCCAGACCTTTCCCCAAGCCCTTGGCAGGAAATCGTAGGGGACACCTCCTACTCCCTCAGGTTCCCAGGCCTAGGGTCAAGGATCAGTGCCCCATGCTTTTTACCTGTCCCTTCTGACCTCCAGGGAGGGTGGGGAAGTAGGGTGAAGCCGGAAGGAAGGTCAGGGGCCACCTACTTTCCCATGTGCCTGCCATCTGATGGGCCATCACCTCCAGAGCAGCCTGGCGCCTGCAGTGGGAAATCATGTCTCCCTACCAGGGTGCGTTAGAATTTGACTCCTGCTAAGCCTGCTACCCACCAGGCACGAGTGGAGGAGGGAGGGACAGTTACTAGTCTTTTGACAGAAAGGCCCTCTGATGCTTAAGAGGTTAAGAGACTGACCCAGGCCCACATAGCACCAAGCAGGTGTCAGTACAGGTTTCTCTGACTCAGATCGAAACCCTTGGACTCTCTTGTCCCATCTTTGACACATTGTCTCTTTGGCTTTTGTTGACTTGGTCTTGGGTGTTTGGTTGGCCCGGGGGGCGCTCAGCTGCCCTCCCTCACCAGTGCTGGCTTTGTGGGGGAGGGGGGAGGGCTTGAGGAGCTTCCCAGAGAGCTGGCTGTCTCTTGTGGAAGGAGTGTGGCTCAGGGGCCTGGAATCCCTAAGACCTGGATATTGGGGAGTGGACATCTGAGAGTGGGAGCTCCCTGCATCCTGGCTAAAGCAGGCAGGGTGCTTCTTGCCCCTTCTCCCCTTGGCCTGAGTGCCCCCACCACTTCTTTGAGCACAGACAGGACCTTGGAGTTTCCTGACAGGACCATCTCCCTAACTCCTGGTAGTGAAAGTGATATGTGTCCAGGTTGCTTTTTGTATCTCCTTCAGTGGGACTAAGGGGGTTGCTGTGCATTTCAAGGAGAGAAGCAGAGGGCTCCAGTGGGACTGGGGGAAACTCCCTGGGGTGGAGGGGAGCCCACAAATGAAACCCAGCTCAGGACCCTCTACACACACACCCTCCATTTCTGAACCAGGGTCCTGACCCTTGGCATCGGCCTGGGCTAACTACATCTTGGGGGGGGGGGGCGGTCCAGAGAATTTCAGAGGTGGGGAAACTGAGTCTGGGAGGAACCAGAGAGTGGGGCTGAAACAGTTCTTTGCAGGGGTCAGAGGTTCCTTGTCTGTCAGCAGAGCTGGGCACCTGGGCTCTGAGGGAGCTCCAGGCCCCCAGCAGCCATCTTCCCCTACCCCCATTGCTGAGCAGTGGTTTTCCTTCCTGACCTGAACCCTGGGACCGGGTGGGGGTGGCCCCTGGGAATGCTCGTGTCTCTGCAGGCTGCTTCCTGCGGGTTGGGTCCGGGAAGCAGGCAGCAGGGACGGGCCTGCACCCGCCCCCCCCCCATCCCTGCTGACTTCCTTCCCAGGCGCCTCTGGGGCCCTCCCCAGCCTTCCCTCAGGATGTGGGGATCTTACCCCCCCTCCAAGAGACCCAGGAAGGGCCCAGGGTTGACTGCCCCCAGCTCTAGGGCCTTGGAGAAGCTTTAGGACTAGGTGTGAGGCGCCCCCCCCCAGCTTCTGGGAGGGGGCACCTTTTTGCCCCCGGTCCTGCCTCTCACGGAGTAACTGCCTTTGACTCCTGGTCTCAAGAGCGCAGAGGGTTGTGGGTGGGGGAAGTTAATTGGAAACAGGAAAACATTCCTTCCCAGGCAGCCAGCTCCGGAGGGCAGAACCACTGCAGGGGGGGTGGGGGGTGCAGGGGGCGCCTTCTCCCCGCAGGGCAGAGGGGCCAGGCTCTGCACATCTGCCCCCCACCTCTTGCGGGCCTTCTGCCCACCAGGGATGTTCCCCAAGTGGAAAGGACCCCAGTTACCTGGGCTAGATATCCCGGATGTACACCCTGCCCCTCCCCACCCCTGCTGAATTGAGTTGTCACACCACAGAGACACGTGGGAACTGCTGGCTTGAGTGGCCCCCCAGGACTCCCCCCATCCCTGTTGGAGGGCCCCCAGTTGGGTCCCGCTGACTGCAGCCTTTGTGTCTGTGACAAGCAAGTTCCCCCTCCCTGGAGTGCTTTCTCAGGCATTTCAACTTTGGTGACAATCAGATTTGTGTATGAGTTTGGTGACTCTGGGGCTAGTGGCTGGAGAGCAGGCTTTTGTTTATTCGGGGCAGGAGGTGGGGGGGGGTTGGGCCACACCCAGCAGTGCTCAGGGGTGTCAGGTCGCTCTCGGTGGTCCTCAGGGGACCACACAGTGCCAAGGATCAGAGAGACGGATCAGCCCGATGCACATAAGTGCCTCATCCCCTCTTCCCTCTCTCCTCTGGCCTCTTGTCTCTTTAATTGTTCCCACTGAGACTTCTCAAGGACCTGCCAGGTGCCAGCACCCCTGAGGGGCGCTCTGCCCACTACGAGGGAGGCCGAGGCCGAGGCCCGCTCCCAGAAGTGGCTGGAGGTGAGCCCAAGAGGCAGCCTGGGTTTGGGCCATCCCTGGCCCACAGGCTGAGAAGGTGCAAGATTGGCACTGACACTTGGCCCCTCTCTTGCTCAGCAGTACAGACATAGGGGCTACTAAGTCCCTCTCCCTGGCATACCTGAGTGTTCCGTGGCCCCTGGCCCCTGACATTCCCCCCGGGCACTCCCCCTCCCCTGGGCATCCATTATGCATATCCCCATAATCCACTGCATGTCTGTAGACAGGGCACTTGCCTTGTATGTGCCCGACTTGGGTTCCATCCCCACCACCGCCTCATTCCTGCCAGAAGTGATCACAGCCAGGAGGATGCCCCGAGTGCTGCCCAGTGTGGCCCAGCTGTCTGCTTCCTCTTTCCTTGTCTTGGGGGAGCCCCCTGCGGGACTGGCCGGGAGAGGGGCGGACCTTGTTCCTGGCTGTTTGCTGTTCCATGGACCTGCGACCCGTCTACCAACGTCCCTGGCACTTGCCCTTGCTCCCATAGGAAGGCATATCCGGTTTGTCCCTCCCAGTAGATGGCAAGCAGCTGCCAGGTGCACTGGCCTCTGAGTGTGCGTGCTAGAGCCTCAGTTTCCCACTCCATTTCACAGGCTCCTTTCACACCTGCTTTGGGGAAAGATATCGTGAAGGACAGTGGCCGTCCCCTTTGTCACGGGCAGTGATGTCATCTGTCATTCTCAGTGTTAGCTGCCATTCCGGGCAGGAGCCCGCCCCACTCTCTCTGTGTGGAACCAGGAGGGACAGGGTCCCCCACCCTACCCAAGCAGGCACAACCCTGAGCTGGCAATCCTAGTCTGGTCTCAGTTTGCTGATCTGTACAGTGGGCCCCAAAAGACTATGGTCTCCTTTGCAATCCCAGCACCTCCCCTGTGTGCAAAGATCCCCATTGTTTTCCCCGGAGGGGGGGGCACCCCAGGGCATGGTGTTGGTTTTGGAGCCCTGTGAGCCGGCAGAGGGCCCTAGGCAGGCAGCCCTGCTCAAATCTCTGTCCACAGCTGGAGGAAACCGGGTGACAGGGAATGTGGGAGCACGTGGGGCACCCCGCTCAGAAACCATTTGGCACAATCCCCTGTGCTCAGCGATCGGTGATGTCATTCGAGCAGCAAGAGAAGGTCCAAACTGGTCCCCTTTGGTCTCATGGTCGTGGACCTGCCCATCTAGGGCTGAGACCGGAGAGCCCGGCTGCTCAGGACCCGCGGTGAGGTTGACTCTGCTGAGGAGGAGGAGGGGGATTATTTCCCTCTTTGTCATGGAAATGTGAGAGCCCCCCCCCCCAAGAACCTGGAGAATAGCTTCATCAGCCGCTTCCCAGCACCCAGCTGGCCCAGCTCACCCAGCCGCTTCAGCAATTTGCCCACTGCTAAATTTTTTTTTTTG
Source organism: Sorex palustris (assembly GCA_028565675.1). Taxonomy (NCBI): domain Eukaryota; kingdom Metazoa; phylum Chordata; class Mammalia; order Eulipotyphla; family Soricidae; genus Sorex; species Sorex palustris. The sequence goes on along the minus strand of JAOXYA010024613.1, from coordinate 21,340 downwards.
GCTCCTGCCCCGCCCCCCTGCCGCGGGCTTTCTTTTCTTTTCTGTTTTGCTCTGGCTCTGAGACATTCTGTCATTCCACTGTATTGTCGACCCAAACGCTTTTCCTCTCGCCGTTTCTGCAGCTGCGGTGTCTGTCCTGTCCCATGGGGTGGGGGTGGTCTTGAGCCCGTTTTACAGGTGGGGAAACTGAGGCTGAGAGCAGGCTTTGGCCAGGTTGTCCTTTCTGTGCATTGATGTTTTGGGTCCCTTTACCGTCTTGCTCACCCCACGCCTCGTACCCCTGTTCTTACCACCTAAGAATGGAGAGTGTGGGTTCAGGGTTGTCTCTGGAGAAGTTAGGCCAATGGTCTGGAGGGGCATAGGGAACCCCTCCACTTTTGTTTTCAAAGCCTGGGTCAAAGTTTGGTGTTTGGGCCACACCTGGGGGTGCTCAGGCTGCTCCTGGTTCAGTGCTCTGGAGGTGCTCCTGGCAGAGCTCAGGGTGCCAAAGCCTGTGCTCAGCAGCTGACTTCTCTCCCCGCCCCTCAGTGGAAGCTGCTTTTCCCAGCTCCATCAGGTCCTGCATGGAAGGATTTGACATGTGCTTGGTACCCACAGTCAGGCCTACTCTGAGTACTCTAAGGGCCTCCCCAAAGACTCGCTTTTGGGGAAAGAGGGTCTGGGAGGGGCAGCTTCCCAGTAGCCCCCCCTCCGGGCCCCTCCCCCACTGAGTAGTCGTGCTTCCTGCTGGGAGGGGCGGGAGGGGGCAGCTGAATCCTATGTGGCTTGTGACCCATGCCCGTGCTCGGCCATGCGGGAGGATGGCAGTCTGGCCCTAGTAAGCCTAAGGCCCTGGCAGAAAGCCTGTGGTGGGACTCTGCTTGAGAGGCTAGGTTGGTCCATGCCCCAGGACATCCCCAGATCCACGTCCCAGGAGCCCCCCCTCTAGTGGAAGCGCTCCTCTTCTTTTTTGGGGATGAGAGGGCACATCTGGTCACGCTCAGGGTTAACTGTTAGCTCTGCACTCACTCAGGGATCATTACTGGCAGTACTTGGGGGACCCTTGGGGTGCTGGGGATCGAACCTGGATTGGCTGCGTGCCAGTCAAGCTCCCTCTTTGCTGTGCTATGGCTCCAGCCCCGAAACTGCCCTGCCTGTCTACTGGGGGGGGGTAATGGGCAGGCAGATGCCCGCAGCTCCCCAACTTCTGCTGCCTTTCTGGGCCTGCAGGTGCTCTCCCTAGCCTCATATGCCAAACCCCCCAAATCAGGCTGGGAGGTCCCCCTAGGAAGGGTGCATGGTTCCCTCAGTATGGAAAGCTCTGGCCCCTCCCGCCTGATGCTCTGGCCCCTCCTGCCTGATGCTCGCCTGCCCTGTCCTCAGGCGAAGTAGACGTGCACTTTGCATGGGTTTCCACTGCCTGAGTCCTGATGGGATGGTTGCTGTGTGACCCCTTATGTGATCTCCCTTCAGGGTCTCCTGACCAGTGCCTGCTGCAGCATGCACCCTTCTGAGCATGTTGGCTCCAGCCATCGCGCATGGGTTTCCAGGGGAGTGAGGGGGTCCCCCTCTGTCATGAGCCAGGCCAGAAGCTTTTCACCTCCTTCCTCCCGGGGTAGAGAAGTCCATGCCGCACCCAAGTCTTATCACCCCCAGGGCTACCTTCGCAGACCTGCCTGGGCCAGAAACCACCTTCCCATTTACTGTTCACTGCCCAGCGCTGTTGTTCTGGCTGGCACTGTAAACTGCAGGCCTTGGGGAGGGGGCAGAGCCTGCTTGGGGTCGGGGGTGTTTCCCCTCAGAGCCACCCGCCTGCTCCTGATCTCCCCACACCCTGTCTGGGATTCTGGCCCTCCGCTGTGGGGGAAGCTGGACCCTGCCAGCCCCACTGCCTTCCTCCTCTCCTGGGGATCCCCGCAGCCTTATCGGGCCCATCCTGAGCACTCAGGAAGCCCCCCCCAGCCCGTTTTCTGCAGTGCCGTGGTGGGAAGCCCTCCCACTGGCCCTGCCCAATAAGGAAGCGTGTGGCCCCGTGTGGAAACTGGCCCAGCGTGTTTGGAGACACTGTTTCATGGAATCTGCATGCCCAATAAGCAGTGCTGCCTTTTCCCAGATGGGAACACACCCTTTGCCCTCAGGGGCTGTGGGTGACCCCATGGAGACATCGTGGGGGACTCTGAACCAGTTTAGTCACAGCCCATAGCCAAACTCAACATGTCACATAGGTTTGCTTTATTTTTCTGGGGCCACATCAGGTGTTGCTCAAGGCTTACTCTGGCGCTGCACTCCAGGATTACTCCTGGTGGTGCTCAGGGGACCATATGGATGCCAGGGTCGGCCACGTGCAAGGCAAACGCCCTCCCCACTGTACTGTCACTCCAGCCCCAACCTAGGTTTGCTTTAGAAGCACGATCTGGGCTGGCTGTAGACTGGAAGGACCTGCATTGGATCCCTGCCACTGCATGTACACTCCAACCCCCATCCCACCACCCCCAAGTCCTTGGGCAGCGTCTCATTGCTGGACCTGAGCTTTGAGTGATTGGCAAAGTGCCAGTGGGCTCCAGAGTACTGTATGGAGGCCCCCAAATTAAAACAAACACATAGGGATCAGGGTTAGGGTGCTTTCCCGGCATGTACCTGACCCCCAGGTGTTGTGCGCAGGGTCTCTGAGCATCACTTGGGAGCTCCCGAATTAACGTTAGGAAAGAGGCCCCTCCACACTCTTTGTCCCTTCAACACTAACAGGTATTACAGGCCTGCCCTCCATGTCTAAGTATATACAAGTGTGCAACTGTTTCTGTTAAGCTCCCCTTTATTTCCACCCCCCTCCCCAGGCAGCCTTCTCTTTCTCCTCCCATTTTTGGTTTTGGCCCCACACTCCGTGATTCTGGGGCCCTCCCCATGGTGGGGTTGGTGGTCTTGCTACCCACCTCCAGCTTGGAGCCACAGCTGAGACCTGAGTCTCCCTTCTGTGGTGTCAGAGGGCTCCCAGTTCATGGGCCTGAGCAGCTGGGCAGGTGTGGGGACCCTTTATTGAAATGAGATGCAGGGGTCTGTAATTCATGCCCCAGAGAGTCCAAATCTCACCATATCTTGGCAGAGCGAAGGGAATGAGAATGAGTGGGGGGCTCCCAGACCCCCAGAGAGTGGCATGACCAAGTCCCAGCCAGGGGATGGCTCCCTGGGTGGGACCAGGGACCAGGAAGTGCTGAGTGTCAACATTAGGGGCTGCCCAGGAGGAGGGCAGAGCTGAGAGGGAGAGAGAACAGAGAGATGGGCACACTGCTGGGCTTGTGCCCATTCACAGGCCGCCCAGACCATGCCCATAGCAATGAAGAGGACAGCGGGCAGTGCCTCGGCCCTGCGCAGACCGTTCCCAAGGCCCCGGAGAGGTGGGGCCATGTGCAACCCCGTTTCACAGCTGCCGCACACCACTTGGTAGTGTGGAGATCCCCCACCTCACACGCCTCGGGTCTGGCGGCAGCGCACAGGGGCGCACCCATAATGCCTTGGCTGTGTCTCTGCTCTGGGCCGGGCAGGAAGCTGGAATCCAACACCTTCTGCCCCCGCTTGCTCTTGGGTGATGCCGGGGCAGAAGCACAGACCCTACCTCCAGGCTACCCTCAGAGCTTCATCCTGTCACAGCGGCATCCTGGCTTCTTACACACCCCAGGGTGACATTGGGCAGGCAGCCGGGTAGGCTCAGGAAAGCACAGCAGACTGCAGGCCTCGGTTTCCCCTTCAGCCCAGGGGCCTTCAGCCTTCTTCCTGGAAGTTAGAGAAGCGACATCACATGTCTACACTGGGGCATCCTCAGGAGCAGCATTGCATGGCCTTCCATCCTGGGAGGGGACTCTGACCAGGCAGGGGCTGGAGTGTGTAGCCCTCACCTCAAGCCCGCCCCCCTAGATCTCCGCAGCGCATGCTGCAAATGTGCTGCCAGGGACTGGGTGTGCAAGTTTCGGGGGTTGTAACTGTGGCTTGGGGGTGCCTCGTGTGTGTCCTGCCACGTGTCTGCTGCCCCAGTTAGTACTAGCCACGAGGCAGGACCTATGGACACGGACACGCTGTGGGAACCTGTGAAATGAGCTCAGGGTGGGAGCCGGGGCCTTGCGCCTGCCAGGGTGCACCCACACGCAGACCACATCCTGTCCCCCAGGACACTGTGTTCTAACAAGTGTCTCCCCCCTGAGCCTGACCCTACGGCTCCAGATCAGATGGGGTGAGGGCCTTCAGGGTGCTTCTGTTTGTGCAGGTGGGGTGAGGCGTTGAATGCTGAGGCTGGGGCAGACTGCTTGGCGCTTAGCATCTGGGGCTGCCAGCGTGAGGCGGGGCCAGGCCATTTGGGGTGCAGGGGAAGAAAAGTCTGTCTCCTGCTGCCTCTCCTTCCCTTGCCTGAGGAAGCCCTGAGGAGGAGTGTGGGTTGCAGGTGGTGAGACCCACGGGGCAGACGCCTTTCCTGTGTCTGCTCTCAGCCTCCGTGTAGCCTGGACTCCGGTGCCTGGTTGGGTGTGTGGCCCAGTCGTGATGACTCCGTGCTGGAGTAGGGGTGGAAGTGCAGTTTTCCATCGGGCTGCCACTGTTTCTCTCCTTTTTATTTTATTGATTGTTTGGGGGGATTCTTTTGCTTTTTTTTTTCTTTTGCTTCTTTTGGGTCACACTCAACGATGCATAGGGGTTACTTTTGGTTCTGCACTCAGAAATTACTTCTGGTGGTGCTCAGGGGGCCATATGGGATGCTGGGAATCAAATCTGAGTCCACTGCGTGCAAGGCAAACATCCTATCCACTGTGCTTTCGTTTCAGCCCCTGGGGAATTCTTTTGGGCTACACCCAGCCATACTCAGAGCTGACTCCTGGCTCTGTGCTCAAGGGTCACTCCTGGTGGGGCTCAGGTGGCCCTCTGGGGTGCCAGGGATTGAATCCATCTCCACCATGTGGTAGGCAAGTGCCCTTCTTCTGTGCTATCATTCTGGTTCCTCTTTGGTGTATTGGCCACGCCTGCCAGAACTCTGAGGTTCCTCCTGGTCCCTTGCTTGGTGGCAGCCATGTGATGCTGGGGATGGGACTGGCCTCTGCAGAGCCTGAGCTCAGCTTGGAACTCTCCAGTCTCTGAATTCCCTCTGATCCCCCCCGCGAGAAGCAGGTGACCCTTCCACGGTTTCTTCCTGCTGCGGTCTCTGCCAAGTCTGGGCTGGGACCTGGGGGGAGATGAGGCCTGGTGTGTGGGCGGGATGCCTGGCCTGACCTTTCTGTCTTCCACGCCTTGTGTAAGAGCAGCGTCTCTGGGCCAGCGCCTGCTGGGGAGGGCAGAGGGGAGTCTGCCTCTGGATTTGGGGGAGCCCTGCCAAGCTGCATTCCAGAAACCCTTCGCCATCCGCCTCCTTGGCACAGCCCAGCTGGGGTGTAGCCAGTGGCCACTCAGGACCCGGCCAGGGGCCAGTCGCTGCCTGTCGCATCTCCGGGGCCAGTGGGACAAGTGGCCGATGTCAGAGGCACTGTGGTGGTGGCGAGCATCACGCTCCAGGGGCCTGGGGCTCGTGTGGGCCTCCTCGGGGTGCTGCCACCCCTCCCCCCACATCCATAACACTCAACGGGGGAGGCTTGGCAGACCTGGCAGCAGACCCGACACCCCAGTTCATGTGAGAGTGGCTTGAATTCAGGTCCCAGCTCCTTGCTGCCCCAGGCTCACGTGGCAGCACACAGGCCCCGGCCCATCCCCATGCCCCTGGCCCCCACCCGCCTCCCCACGTGGCCTCCACCTTGGCCGTTGCAGCAAGTGCAGGATGAAGACCAGCAGGCCTGTGCCTGCCCACAGCTGCCTGGGTCACTATGAGATGCCAGTGCCCGGGGCACCGCCCTGGCCGGGTCAGGCCAACGTGGTGCCGTGGTGGTGGCTACCAGCTGGTAGCCCGATTGTCACTGTTAGGGCGTCGCAGTCCTGTCCTTGCATCCCCTGAACTAGACCCCCAGAGACTGAGTCACTGAGGGTCGGGGAGGGCTGGGGTCTGGAACCAGGTTGATCCGCAGCTTCCCGCCCTTCTCCCCACTTTGGGGGAACTCACAGGTCCCACGCAGTTGCTCTGAGCTCTGTGGGAGTCCCCCCACCTCATTAATGATAGGGGCAGATGAGGCCTGACCCAAGCCAGGATATTTATACTCTTCATTTCTCTCACACTGCACAATGCTTGTGGTTTGGGCAGTGGAAATAGTAGCTTTTGATTTTGGGGTGCCGCTTCCAAGCCCACAAGGGACTTCCAGTACAGAACTATGACCTCCTGCTCACCTGGCAGAGTGGTTTTTTTCTTTAAGAAATGGCATTTGAGGGCCCAGAGAGATGGCCTGGTGAACTGAGTCAGGCCTGGCATTGCAGAAGGCCTGGATTTTATCCCCACACTACAAGGTCCCCCCAGGCACAGAGTCAGGAGTCACCCACGGGATACCACCTGTGCTGTCCTCCCCCCAAATTCTCACCTTGGGGCCAGAGCATTAGTACATACAGCAGGGAAGGTATTTGCTTGTACACAGCTAAACCAGTTTGATCCCCAGCATCCTTTATGGTCCCCAAGCACCGTCAGGAGTGAGCAGAGCCTGGAGTAACCCCTAAGCATCACTGGGTATGTCCCTCCAAAAAATAATCCTCACAGGATCGAACATCCCACAAGTCCCGGCCCCCTCATCTTGGCTCTTCATTTGGCCTCTTCTGTGTGGGGTTCATGCCTCTCTCCTCCACTCTTTGGCCCCCGTTCAGAATGAGCCATTGCCAAGTTGCAGAGAGGAGCTGGGAGCCGGGCGCTGGGGTGGGGTGTGCAGTGTGGCATCCAGGGGAAGGTCATTCTTCGTGGGACCAGCCTTGCTGTCAGGGGCACCAGTGTGGCCAGAGCCGATGAAGCCAAGTTGGAGACACTCGGTGGTACAGCAAGCTGGCTCAAGGTCCTGGGTTGCACCCCTGGCCTCGGGTGGCCCATGGAAGTGACAGTGAAAATAAAGGAGGGGGCTGGAGCCATAGTGTAGTAGCTCAGGCGTTCACCTTGCACATGGTGAACTGGGGTTCGAGCCCTGCCTGGAGTGATTTAGAGTGCAGAGTCAGGGGTCCCTTCCCACCTGAGCCCCCCACCAAAAAAGACCCTGCAAAACAAAGAGGAATTGAGGCGGGTGGAGGGAGGTCGTCCTGGCCCAGGTGATGACTGGGTCTCCTGCTGTGTCCAGTCTCATTGGGTTCCTGACAAGAACTCTGAACCTCAACTTTGAAAACCTCCACTCACCACCCCACATCGGTGGCCGTCTATCCTGGCTTCCTGGGGGCTGCCCGGCCCATTCTCCCCTGCCAGCTCCTCTTCCCTGGAATTTTCTCTTATTCTGGTAAATAACAACAAAACAAAATATATCACTCTTAGCACCACTCCCTTTTTAGTGTGGCACAGAGCCTGACCCCGGCCCTCAGCATGAGGCAAGCTCATCACACTGAGTCACCTCTGCGGCTCGGAATCCTTTGATTGGGGGGGCAGGGGGTGATGCTTGGGCATCTCACACTGGCTGGGGCCCAGTGGTCACTCCCAGACGTGCTGGGGGACGGTGGTGCTGGGGATGAACTGGGGCTCCCCCATGCGAAGCCTGTGCTGCCCCCCCCGCCCCCCGTGAGCATCTCCCTGGCCCCTCTTGCCCCTTCGTAAATGTCCACTTGAACCATGTGACACTCAGCCACATGCTGCTTAGCAGCATCTCCTGTCAGCGTGGTCCGGGAGGGCAGTGGGTGGGGCCAACAAGGTGTTGGCCGTCACACCCTGTGACATTCTGACCCTGACAGAGTCACATTTCTTGGGTGGCAGCATCAGGGCTGCCTCCTGACTTCCAGCCCTCCTTTCGTCTGGCGTCCTCTTGCCCAGCCCCCCAGGACCTCAACCCCCCATCACCTCCTCCTCTGGGGATCTGTCCACCCTGTCCCCCCCACCCCGTCCCCTTCCTCTCCTGCAGTCCCAGGGACCCTGCTAGGTCAGCTGGCTGCCCCATATACTCCTGTGGGTCCTGCCATCCAATTCCGTCATGCTGTCCACCCTTCTCGCCACCCAGAGTCTGCTGCGGGCACCCTGGGCCCAGGAGGGGCTTAGAATGAGCCCTTTGCTCCATCGAGGTTTTAGAGGTAAGGGAGCCATGGCTGGTGGTGCTCAGGGGACTCAGAGGCGCTGGGCACTGACCCTGGGCCTTCTGCCTGCAAAGCCTGTGCCTGGCCCCGGGTCCTCAGAGTCAGGATTGAGAATGAAGGGGCAGAGTGAGTAATGAGGACCGGTCTGCTGGTGGGACAGTCGGGCTTGCATCTGGCATTGGTGACCTCACTGTCCCTGGCGGTCGCCTGGCTGTCCCCTCTGGAAACTTACAAGTTCCATGTAGAAGCAGGACAATCCCAGGCGGAGGCCTCTCCCCTGCCAGGTTAGGGAACACTTGCGGGACACTGCACTCCCAGTGTGACGGGGTGGAGGCTGCCCTGGAGCGGGGGTGGGCGTGACACTCGCCACGAGCAGTGGCCCATCATTTCTGTGCCTCTTAAAGACATAGCACCAAGAGCAGTCCCGGCCACATGACTGCCACCGTGGTCCATTTCCTGTGTCCCCGTCATCCCAAACAGGAGCTCTGCCCTGGCCACAGCCCAGCTCCTCTTTCTCCCCTCCAGGTTTTGGGCCTGATCCGTCAATCAGTTCCTATGCTAGGACTTTGCCCATAGCAGGTACCTCCTGCAAAGGATCAGGTCACCCGTTGGCCTTCTATATTGGGTCGCATCACTTTCTACACGGTGTTCTCCCTGCATGCCCTGATTGGGACGGGGCCATAGTCAGCTCCCTGTCCTGCACCCGCCCCTTTCCTACTCCCTTTCCAGCTTGCTCCGTTCATGGGCTCCCACACTCCAGCGGGATGCAAGCACCCTTGGTTGTGGGGCCGGGCTGGGGGTGTGGGACATGTATCTACCTCAGCGTCTTGACTCCCCCCTCCCCCCGTCTCCACCTCCCTCTCAGCCAAGGTGGCCTTTCTTACTGCAGTTTAAAATGATAGTCTCCTGGGGTGCCGTGATGGTACAGTGGGGAGAGTGCTTGCCCTGCACACAGCCCATCCGGTCTCAGTCCCCAGCATCCCATACAGTCCCCTGTGCACCTCCACGCGTGATTCCTGAGTGCAGAGCCAGGAGTAACCCCTGTGGCCCAAAAACAAACCAAAAAAAGAAAAAGAGCAACAAAAACGCAAGTAATATCACGACCTCCTGTCATCTCTCACTGCTTTAAAAAATCTCTCACCCTGAGCACCCCAACCTCTGTTCATTCACATTGATATTGATGTTCTATAAAATTTAGAATTTTGTGGGGTGTTCGAACCCAGGTCTCATTTGTACTCACATGCGTGGTCCCAGTGAGGCCCCAGCACCCACCGCTTGTATTTTGATTGATATTTGGGGCCTTTCCTGGCGATTCTCAGCACGCTGGTGCGGGGGGCGCTCACTCTGCCCAGCTTGTTCGTCCCCCGTGAGTGGAGAGGTCTGTGGTTTCTGCCACGGAAGCACACGGCTTTGTAGTTCCCATCTTCTTTACTGCCGGAACATTCTCGTCCTCCCAGAGGGAGACCCAGTACTGGTCCCCCACCAGACCCTGCTGCCTCTTATCCACTGTCCATCCCCGGGGCCAACCTGCCCTGGCCACTCCTGGAAAGCACAGTCAGGATTCAGGGCAGGTGCCCCTGCCTGCCTATCCTCCTCCTCCAGGCTGCCTGCTCCCTCTCTCTGCCTGCAAACGCTGAACGTCTTGAACATCGCTAGTCCCTCCTGAGTGCAGGTCTCTTCCTGGTGCCCTCAGTGGGGCCCTGGGTCCTGCCCTCAGGAGGCCTCAGCCTGGGCTTGTCAGTGGCCCCTGCAGGGGGGGGCACTGGTTATGTTTGGGGCCCCTGCCACTCCTGGGAAGCTCCTGATCTTCAGGTCTTCGCCAGGACCAGCTTTTGTTGGTGTTTCGTGACAGGGCGCTGGGGCCCAGTGCATTGTCCATGTGCTCTCCCCAGCAGTGGAAGGGTTAGCTGGAGAGGGGGAACATTGCCTCCCAAAGGCGTCTCTGAGCATGTCTGAGCATCACAGACCCTGCCCTGTGGTTTCCACTAGAGGGGTTGTTCAGATGTTCTTGGTTTGGGGGTCAGGGAGTAGAGGGAACTGCACCCAGGGGTGCTCCGGTGCTCCTGACTTACTCCTGGCTCTGTGCTCAGGGGACCAGGGGTGGCAGGGTTCAGACCTGGGTTGGCTGCGTACAAGGCAAGGTTCCTAACTGTCGTGCAGTCTGTTGTTCCTAGCTCCGGAGTATTCAGATTTGGACACTCTTGACACCTCGTTTATTTTTCTGGCGTTTGGATCACTCTGCCTGTGTTCTGGGGTATTGGGGCTTGAACCTGGGGCTCAGCCTTGCAAGCCACACCTTCCAGTCCTGGAGCCCTCCCCCTGGCTCTCTGCCTGGCTTTTTAATAATGTGTCCAGGCAGTTCCGGCTTCTCTGTCCAGCCTTTGCCACAGCGTTTTCAGAGGCTGTAGGGACTGGAGAGACAGCACATTGAGGAGGGTTCTCCCCGTGCGTGTGGCTGACCCAGGTTCAATCCCCAGCACCCCCAATAGTCCCCAAGCCCTGCCAGGAGTAATCCCTGAGCACAGCTGGGTGTGGCCCAAAACAAAACAAAAAACCTGGGGGCTAGAGCAATAGCACAGCTGTAGGGCATTTGTCTTGCACAGGGCCAACCCAGGTTTGATTCCCAGCATCCCATATGGTCCCCTGAGCACCACCAGGAGTAATTCCTGAGTGCAGAGCCACGAGTAACCCCTGTGCACTGCCAGGTGTGACTCAAAAAAAAATAATAATAATGACAAAATGGAATGAGGAAATCTGAATGAAGACTTTAGGTAGTAATATATTAATAATAATGTATGAACATTAAGAAAAGAGGGGGAGAAGGCTAGAGAGAGTTCAAGAGTTAAAGTGTTTATCTTGCATGTTGCTGACCCAGGTTTTATCGTTGGCACCAAATATAGTACCACTTGGTATGGATATGGTGGCTCCTATCACTGCCAACATGCCCAGGCAATCCTCTGCACTTCAAGGTCCAAGCAGCAACATCATATATTGGGCAGTCAAGAGAACTGCCAAGAGGCACACCCTGTGCTAATCCTATGGCCCCGCCAAAGGTATCAAAGAATTTGCTAACGACTGTAAAACAATTTCTAAGTTAACAGTCGCAAACCAAAATATTATCTCTTCATATTCCAAAACACTTCTAGGCAAAAAAAAAAAAGCATGTAAACAGTAATTATTATTCAATCTGGGGCTGGAGTGATAGTACAGTAGGTAGGGCATTTGCCTTGCACATGGCCAACCCAGGGCTCAAGCCCCAGCATCCCACATGGTCCCTCAAGCACTGCCAGTAGTGATCCCCGAGTGCAGAGCCAGGAGGCAGCCCTGAGCATCACCAGGTGTGACATTAAAAGAAAAAAAAAATTATTCGATCTTACCTGACAAATTTTTTCCCAGATCTCATCACAGCCAGCCTTCTCCTGAAAACTTAAAGCCAGATCATAGTTTTCAGCTTCTGACCAAACAATCAATGTATCCTGTTTAAAAGTAAAGATTTTACCATCATTACATCAGAAATCATATCAGTATGAAGAGTCCTGAAAAAAAAATCAAAAGTAACACGTAATATCACCTCCAAAGAATTAGAAAACACTAACCTGAAAAAATATTTTCACCTCTATATTTATAGCATCATTATTCATAATAGCCAAAATATAGAATCAATCTAATTCTCCATCAACAAACAAGTGGAAAAAGATGGTGTGGTATACTCAAAGAAATATTACTTGATTGCTAAAGATGAAATGGAGTCTTCTCCCACAAAATGGATGAGACTACCAGATGGTTTTACACCAATGTGAAATACAAATGAACTAGAAATACATAATAAAATAATATAAAAATAACTATAATGTGAAACATATGGTGGCTACCAGAAGGGTTAAGAAGAAGAAGGAAAAAATTAATATGGTCATTTTGATTCTGTGATGGCACTTGGTGCACCATATGCAGTGCTGGATTTAAACTACTGCTGTGTGGGGCTGGAGCGACAGTACAGTGGGTAGGGCATTTGCTTTGCATGTGGCCAACCTGGGTTCAATTCCTAGCACCCCATATGGTCCCCCTGAGCACCGCCAGGAGTTAATTCCTGAGTGCAGAGCCAGGAGTAACCCCTGAGCATCGCTGGGTGTGACCCAACAAAAGCAAAAGTAAATAAATAAAAACTACTGCTGTGGCTGCAGTTCCATGTGAAAGCAAATGTCTTCCCCTGTGTATTACCTCTTTGGCTTAGTGCTAGAAATTCTGTGGTGGGTGTATACATGTATAAAACTGCAATAGTACAGCAGGCAGGTCATTTTCCTTGTACTCGGTCAACCTGGGTTTAATCCATAGGATCCCAAAATCGCCAGGAGTGATTCCTGAGTCCAAAGTCAGGAGTAATTCCTGAGTATCACCAGGTGTGTTCAAAAAATACAAACAAGCCCCACTCCTCTTCCTTTACCATTTCTTTGGGGGGAGGGGCACACCTGGTGATGATCAGGGGTTACTTCTGGCTCTACACTCAGGAATTACTCCTAACATGTGGGAAGCCAGGATTTGAACCTGGGTCATCTATGTGTAAGGCAAACACCTACTTGCTTCACTATGACTCCAGTCCCTGTACTCACTGAATTTTAAAACAGTCTGACCATCATCTTGTTTGATCATCACTTGAACTTAAACTACTCTTTTAAATCTTATTAAGGAATGTATGCATCTTATTAGGTTTACAGATTTGTTTTATTGGAAACTACCTGTAAATAATTATCTGCATGTATGGGGTACAACTGTTCACAATAGATAGGAAATACTTTGCATGTAAGTTATTCTTTTCTCAAAACAATGCATATTTTAGAATCTTGACCAATTGTTTAAGAACAATAGTGTTTATTTCTGATAAACATATAAACAGGTCTTTTTTCAAATCCAAGTGTTTCATATAATGCATCTGATTCTGTATTTTTTTTTTCTTTCAGTGTGGGGATTAAACCCAGGATCTCACATAAACATAATACTCTACCACGGAGTCCTATCTCCATCCACTGCATTCCATTTAGAAGACACTAAAAATATCAAGTGAAATCCCAAATCCTCTATGTAGGGGTCTCCAAGGTCCTTTCTACTTGGTTTTAACCCACATTCTGATGACATAACCAATGACATCTGAAAGGAATTAAGTTCTCATACTTCTTTTGCTCTCTTTCCTGTTCTCCTTTTTCCTACACTAGCTTTAAAAAAAAAAACCCAGAAACTAAACAAAATTTATATTAAGAACTGCCTTTCAAAATAAATATCAAACATGGGATATATTTAACAACAGATTCTCATAACTCACCCCTGGTCCAAATTGTGAGATGTCTGGTTAGATAAAATATAGTATAGAAGATAAGGCACTGCCTTTTATGTTGCTGATCCATCACGGCATAAGGACCTCTGAGCATGGCCAGGTGTGACCCCTGAGCAGAGTCAGGAGTAAGCCTTGAGCATTTCCTAGGTGTGGCCCAACTTTCCGTCAAAAAACAAAACTTCCCCCACCAAAAAAAAAACCAAAAAACAAAAAAAACAAATCCAAACTCCAAATTATGAGATCTTCCAAGTGTGAGGCCTTCAATTCAATCCCAGTGTTGCCTACATACACTAAGCACAACCCCAGTAGCCCTGCAATCAGATCCAGGGAGACAATGCAATTTCTGGTCACATTCAAGGGTGTGACCACACATGAGCACTGCAACTGGATGGGCAAGTTCCATGGCCAGGACTGTGGACGCCCTCACAACCCAAACGTGTGTAAGCACAAATTAAAAGTATGCAACTCCTGGCAAGCACCAAGAATGTGTGAAAGCACTGCAACTAAATAGAATTGGGTATAAAAGTACCACAACCATGCATGTATGTGTGTAACCCATGACACCTCTTAACATCAACAGAGAGAAGGAAAGAGGAAATAAACTATAAATAATCATCCTACCTCCAATTTGGCACATTATATTTTTGTGGGGAAAAGGTCTTCTGTTCTATTTATTTTGCTGTTTGGGTCACACCCGGTGATGTACAGGAGTTACTCCTGGCTCATGCACTCAGGAATTACTCCTGGCGGTGCTTGGGGGACCATATGGGACGCTGAGAATTGAATCCAAGTCAGCTGAGTGCAAGGGAAACACCCTACCCGCTATCTTCTGTTTTAAGTCATAAGGTACCTGTGACATTTTAAAAGAGTCTAATAAACCAATGACACACTTCGGTTTTCCTCTACAGTATTTGTTTGTTTGACTAACAAGAATAAAATCATGAACTAGCCGAGATGCTAATGCTTGCCAGGCCCTATCTTCATCCTTTGTTACTGAGCCAAAAGTCAGTATTTTATAAAAAATAAAAAAAAAATTAAAAAGGAAAACAGAAATGACTCATAGAATTTCAATTTAGATTTGAAACATTTTAAGGAGCTGTAGATACAGTACAGTAATTAAGGCACTTATCCTGCACACGTGCCTCACCAGGGTTCAATCCCTGGCATTCCATGTGGACCCGGGCCCTGCCAGGCATGATCCCTGAGTGCAGTGCTAGGAGTAAGCCCCGAGGGCCACTTGGAGTGGTCCCAAACCACATATACAATAAATTTAAAAGCCTGATAGAGACTAACCAAATGATGCTACATCAAACTTTCTAGTAGATCCTAACATATGATTCAAACTCTTTATGAATCCTCAAAAAAGGAGTATGGAGTAATACCATCTAACATGCACTCGACAAGACAAAATGACACTGCTTAAAAACAACAGAAATACTGTTTCTTCTGAAAATGTGTTATATTTGCACACAATGGGAATAATTCTGGGCTAGAAAATAGAATGTGAACATTGTTTCACGGTTCACTTTTTCTGACTTTTGGCAAAACAGTGAAACTTCTGATGTTCTTTACTACTTGGAAAAGAGGAAAATTGAGGGTATGGTGCTGCCAGCAGGTCAATCTGTACCTGCACGGCAAGTGTATCAGCAGCCTGATGGTGCCTTCAAAAGTGCTGCTGTACCTTTGTCCAACACGTGGGACCAAGTTTATCAAGAAATTAAAAGGCCAAAAGTTAGGTATGTGGGAGCCACACCCACAAACTATCTCTGGCACAACTATACAAGCTCATTTATCAGCCTTATTTCAGAAGCCCATAAATAAATCTCGAAAGAGATCAAAAGCCACAGTTAATCTCAGACCCATGCATGGCTGAACAGACAGGGGCAAATCAGAGGGGGGCAGGTTGGCCTGGTGCCCGCCCAAGCAGAGCCCCTGGCAGCCGCTTGCTTCCAGAATCCAAAATTGCCACCATATCCCTGGCTTGCCTCCACTGTCTCAGGATATGATTTGCTGAAAATTCGGGCATGCAGGTTTTGTGACTGAAATCTCTAGGCTTTCTCAAAGTTGAAATGGGCTACCTCCCCCAAACTTCCCAATACTCCTGGAAGCACTGGCAGTCACCTCCATTAACCAAACTCACCACCGTGTAAGCTCTACTACTGGCCTTGCTTCTGAGACCCATTAAGTAAATCCCCCCAAAAATCAAAAGCCGTAGTTAATCTCGAACCCGTGCATGGATGAACAGACCGGGGTAAACTGGAGGGGGGATGGCAGGCAGAGCCTCGGGTAGCCATTTGCTTCCACAATCCAAAATCGCCACCATACTGCCAGCCTGACTCCACCATCATGGGTTGGACCTTACCAAAATATAATCTGCTGAAAATTTGGGTATGTGGGTTTTGTGACTGAAATCTCCAGACTTTCTCCGATTTGGGATGGCCACCCTCCCCCCCACTTCCCAATATTCCTGTAAACAATGGCAGTCACCCCCATGAACCAACTCATGCACCACCATGTAAGCTCTGCTACCAGTCTTGCTTCAGAGACACAAATAAATCTCGAAAGAGATCAAAAGCTGCACTTGGTCTAGGACCCACACAAGGCTGAACAGACGGGGGTATATCAAAAGGGGAAGGGGGAGTGGGTCAGCCTGGTGCCCACCCAAGCACAGGCCCCGGCAGCTGTTTGCTCCCACAATCCAAAATTGCCGCCATACCCTCAACCTGACTCCACAGTCTCAGGATGGATCTCACAGAGACATAATCTGCTGAAGAATTCTGGTATGCGGGTTTTGTGACTGAAATCTCCAGGCTTTCTTGGGTTTGGGATGGGTTATCTCCCTCCACCCCCTGTACTTCCAGAAGCCTCAGCAGTCAAATGCACACCCAACAGCTGCCACCCAATTAAAAAGCTACTCCAGCCTTAATGTTCCAATAAAAATACTGAAATGCCCTGAACAAACACCATGACTTCTTAGCACCTGTATTGCAATCCATAAAGCAAAGGAAAACAGGAGAGAGAGAGCCAAGAAGGATAGAGGGAGGCTGGGGGTGGGGGTCAGGTGTTGGGAGATGGTGGAAGGGAAACAGGGGATATTGGTGGTGGGAAATGTACACTGGTGCAGGGATGGGTGCTGGATCATTTTGTGACTAACATCCAACTATGAACAGCTTTGTAATGAGCTATCTCACAAATATTCAATTAAAACATTTTAAAGAAAAAGTAATGTGAAGTTCATGCACATTTCAGTCAGCTTAATCACAATGGCTGAATAAATGTCAGTACTCCTAGATTTAAAAAAAGAAAAAGAGAAAAATACTGCCTTTATCAGGTTATTAAGTTTTTATTATGGGGTTTCAAAGAGAAATATGGGGCAATCACCTTACACAAGGCAGAGCTGGGTTCAAATCTGGCCACCTAATATGGTTTCCTGAGCATCACCAGGAGTAATTCCTGCATGCAGAGACAGGAATAAGCCCTGAGCACTGCCAGGTGAAGTCCCCAAACCAAAAAAAGTTACTATAAACATTGCTCTTGAGCTTATTACTTACATGTACAGTTCTTTTCAAACATTAATTCCTAACTATCATACTAGGTTAAGTCTGTTCATTTACATGAAGTTCACAGGAAATTTGCTCAAATCAGAGTTACAGAAAAAATGGAAGGGGGGTGAGAGGACTAGAATGGGGGTGGGGGGCACTGAGACAACGGTAGAGGAAAGTGGACACTTGCAGGATTGTGTTATGGATGAAACCCTAGCATTAACAGTACTGTAAATCAAGGTCCCTAAAATAAAAAACTTTTATTGCCATTAAGAATTAAAAATGGGGCTGAAGCAACAGCACAGCAGGTAGGGTGTTTGCCTTGCACGCAGTCAACCTAGGTTCGATTCCCGGCATCCCATATGGTCCCCCGAGCACCGCCAGGAGTAATTCCTGAGTGCATGAACCAGGAGCAACCCCTGTGCATCACTGGATGTGACCCAAAAAGAAAAAAAAAAGAATTAAAAATAGTTTCCAGTTCTAAACATGTTACATATAGTAAGTACTGCATACCGCACAAAAAAATGTCAAATTTTAAAAGGATAAAGTTTGGTGGGCTGGAAAGATAGAGTGGGTAAGGTGCTTATTTTGCACAGAGCCAACCTGGGTTCAATCCCTGGCATCAGGTTCCTCAAGCCCTGCTAGGAGAGATCCCGGAGAGCACGGCTAGGAATAACCTTTGAGCATCACTGGGCAGAGCCGAACCCCACTAATGAACCCCTCCCCAAAACAAAGTTTGTTAACTTGCTTTCCAAGTTTCTTCCTTTATGAATTATGCCTCTCAATTTCATCTACTCCTTAAAGATTCTTACAACTAAAGGTATCGTGTAATGGTTCAACTTTGAGTCTCCAACACTAATGTTTTTCCTTCTAGTTTTTGGGTCATATCTAGAAATGCTCGGGGGTCACACTTGGGTCTGCACTTAGGAAATTACTGCTGGAGTTGCTTGGGGGACTACATGGGATGTCAATAACCAAACTTGGATCAGGCGCATGCAAACAAAGCACCTTACCCACTGCACTCTCTCTCCAACCCCTATCCACACTAAATCCCTATTCTATTTCTAGTTCCAGGTATTTAAGACCTTTCATTTATTTTACTACTCAAAGGATCAAAGTCTAAAGGAAAAAAAGGAGGGGGGATGACAGGCAATGTACAGAACAGCATTATTTATGCTAATAATAATTACTTTGTGTATATATGTGCAGAAATACCCTAGGGAAAAGAAACTTAATAGAAGTAGTGGCCTGTAGCAAGGGTAATGGTATACAAGGGGTTAAAAGGAGGAAGAGGCTTCACCAAACACCTTCTAATTTTTTTTTAACAATTTGAATGCTACATTGTGTTTTTTAAAAGGAGACTGAAACCAAAAAATTGGCATAAAAACCTACTTTCTTGGGCCCAAGCAATAGTACAAGCAGGTAGGGTGTCTTGCCTTGCATGCAGCCGACCTAGGTTCAATCCCCAGAATCCCTGCAAGGACCACCAGGACTAATTCCTGAGTGCAGAGCCAGGAGTAACCCTTGAGCATCGCTGGGTGTGATCCAAAAAGAAAAAAAAAACCACAAAAAACCCTACTTTCTTATCAATTTCTTTAGAACCATTTCTTGGTTTTAGATTCAAAGGGCACTACCTATAACCTGAGTTGTCCTTTTTCATTCTCAATCATCCATGAAATCTTCTAGTCCTTTCTTAAAAATGAACTAGCTCTGTTCCTTCTACTTATATGTATTGTCTTAGAACACACTCTCATTTTCATCTACTTGAATTTACTGAAAAGTATTTTGCTTCCATAATGTTTTTCTCATTCCTTTCCACCTCAAATTTATTATTCATGACATTGCCACACTCTTCATGAACACAGTATCACTTGCATTGTCAGGCCCTTACTAATGAACCTAGAACAATCCTCTTAGCAAAGCAAGCCCTAAAATACAAAATTTCTACTTGCCAGTCAGTGCAGTAATTCTATTGTTATCATTCATAGTCTTTTCATCACTAAGGAGGGTGAAGTTTTTATTAATGATTGTAGTTCATGTTGATCTCCTCCTTCTCTAATTTTTTACTGCTCAAGTCTAAAAAAGTCACCTCTTCCAAAAGTTTGTGTTGCTACTTATCTGTTTAATAATCCTGGTCAAGAAACTTAACCTTTATTAGTGCCTTATTTGTGAAATGTTCTCATGACCTAACAGGAATTGGGATAGATTTCTTTACCAGGTACTTTATTATTATTTGGTAACCATTTCATCCATTAGCATTTCTCATTAAAAACTGCAGATGATAGCTGGAGTGATAGCACAGCGGGTAGGGCATTTGCCTTGCACGAGGCCGACCCTGGTTTGATTCCCAGTATCCCATATGGTCCCCTGAGTACCGCCAAGAGTAATTCCCAAGTGCATGAACCAGGAGTAACCCCTGTGTTAATGCCAGGTATGACCCAGAAAGAAAAAATAAATAACTGAAGATGATGAAGTCAGAACAGTAGTAGAATGGGTAGGGCGTTTGTTTTGCACGTGGTAGATCAAGGGCTGGGTTTGATCCCCGGCATCCCATATGGTCCCCTGAGTACCACCAGGAGTAATTCCTGAATGCAGAGCTAGGAGTAACCCCTGAGCATCGCTGGGTGTTACCCAAAATGCTCCCCCCACCCCCCAAACAAAACAAAAACCCTGATGGGGACTTTCTTATGCTTCTCTACTAAACCCAATTAACATACAATTTTGCTAAATATAAAAAGAAACATTATGACACTGCTTTTCATTTAGTGATGAGCAGTGGATCCCATTCTAAATAACATTTTGATATACTTATCAGGAGGCACTTTACTTCTTGACCCACTATAGAACCACTCCCTTTTCTATTCAATGTATTCCTTTAAACACTTACCAAATTCATTGTCTCTTTTTAGAGAAAAATATCTTCCATTAAGCTACTTTCCATTAAATTACTCAATACTGTCCACAGTAAGCAATAAAATGATGTAAATAAATGCTACTTTGGTGGTATTGAGTTCTCTGAGATTCAACTCAACCTATTCTGACCTATTTTGCTCCAAATTCAGTACTTTGCTTTTGGGGGAAAATTTTTTTTTTGCCAGGTCAGAAATAGTATTGCATGTAAAACTCTAGCTTTGCAGTCATCCCAGATTTGATCCAGGTACCACATATGGTCCACTGATCACCACCAGGAGTAAACCCTCAATACTGCTGTGTGTGGCCCCAAAACAAAGATGAAAGTAAAAATCCATTACTTAGCTCATTTTAATGTTAATTAAACCTCTCTGAGTACACAGTTATTTTAACAGGAAATTACAAATGTCTTATTTACTCATTTTTTTAAAGTAAGTCCATTATTGATCAGTATTATGCACATTAATTTTGGAAATAATTTCTTATGCTACTTTAGTGAATAACAAACAGTTACTAACATGTACTTCCAATGAATATAAAAAATAATCTATACATCCTGATTTTTCACTTGGTAAAAAGTGAAAACTGAGGATTTTGACCAATAAAAAGCATCTATTACAAAGAAAACAAGTTAAGCACAACCCCTAAATGGCCTGATTTCTACAGAAAAGGGTTCTTAAGGAGAGGCCAAACTGCAAAACAGTTGCCAAGTCTGATTCCAGTAAAGGGCACTTGAAACATCGGGGAGTAGGAAGGTGAGATAGCACAATGTTTAGTGTTTGTCTTACAACCAACCTGGTTCAATCCCTGGCACCCAGTTTAGTCCTCCAGGCCCCACTAGGAGTAATCCCTGAGCTCAGAGCCAGGGCTAAATCTTAAAGAATGATCTGAAAAGTAAATTTTTTGGGGTGAGGCAAGGGGGCCCCCCCATGCTAGATGGTATGTGTGATCACTCCAGGATTAGAGCTCTGTGGTTGCTCCTACAGGTGCAGACAGAATCTTAAGTCTACTGCACATGAAGTACCTACTAAAGTTCTTTGAGCTATTTCTCTTGTCCCAATTTTATTTTAAAGTGTACTTTTCTGGGAATAAAGAGCTCAAAGGGTTGAGAGCACAGCTTGCATGCAGGAGGCCTGGATTCATAGCACCTCCAAGAGTAACCCTGGAGCACTTTGGTGGTGGCACCCTATACCATTGGATGTGGCTTCAAAACCAACAAAAACAAATCATTAACACAGAACTAGCTTTCTTATATACAAGTTTTTCCCCTGTTGGGGGCTGGGGCGACAGCACAGCGGCTAGGGCATTTGCCTTGTATGTGGCCAACCCGGGTTTGATTTCCAGCATCCCAAATGGTCCCCCAAGCATCGCCAGGAGTAATTCCTGAGTGCATGAGCCAGGAGTAACCCCTGTGCATCGCCAGGTGTGACCCAAAAAGCAA
>JAOXYA010024560.1:0-13285 GCA_028565675.1 Sorex palustris | reverse complement strand
GTTTGCCTGCATGAGGCCGACCTGGGTTCAATTCCCAGCATCCTATATGGTCCCCCAAGCACCGCCAGAAGTAATTCCTGAGTGCAGAGCCAGGAGTAACCCCTGAGCATCGCTAAGTGTGACCTAAAAAGGAAAAAATAAATAAAACTGCCGTTCCTGGGGCGGGAGCGATAGCACAGCGGGTAGATCATTTGCCTTGCACGCAGCCAACTGGGTTCAATCCTTAGCATCCCATATGGTCCCCCGAGCACCGCCAGGAGTGTTTCCTGCATGCAGAGCCAGGAGTAACCCCTGAGCATCGCTGGGTGTGATCCAAAAAGGAAAAAAAAGGGGGGGGGACGTTCTGGGGCAGAGCATCAGAGCATGCGAGAGTCCCTGGCTTTAGTTCCCTGCACCAGAAAGTGAAAAGAGAAAACGTTCTGCCATCCTGCTGACCATGGCAGTGGCAAAGGGAGGGACGCTGGGGCACCCCGACCGGCTTCTGATGTTGCCCCCGGGGAGCTGACACGGGGTGACTGACCTGCTCTGCACGCAGCCTGCTGACCCAGTTCCATCCCCGGCACCACCAGGAGGGGCCCCCTGGGCCCAGAACCACAAGGAGCCCAGCCCAGCAGCCAAGCCCCCCGGCCTCACCCCCCACCTGCAGCTCAGCGCCCACCTCCCTGGGAAGGGCTTGGGCTGCGCGCAGGGGCCTGAGCTGGGCACTGCGCCTGCCCCGCGTGCCGGGACGTGGGGCCCCGCTTACCGTAGATGGACACCCCGGCCCGGAAATCGGGGTAGGTGGTCATGACGTGGTGCACAGCCACGCCGCCCCAGCAGAAGCCCACCACGCCAATGGCGCGCGTGCCGCACTGCTGCCTCAGGAACTGCAGGACGGCATCCACCTCTCTGCAACACGAGGCAGGGCGGGGCTGGCCGGGGGCGGGGTCCGGAGGATCTCCCCGCCCCGCCTCCAGCCCCCACCTCCCTCTTTCCACCCCTCACCCTACCCCCCATCACTTCCCTTTGGATTTGGTTCCGTTGGGGCTAGAGGGGTGCCCACACCGTGCAGGGCTGTGGGTCTGATTCTGGCTCCGGGCAGGGGAGGGGGTCGCTCCCCTTTGTGCATGGATAGGAGGACCCCTCCTGACACCCCTTGCCTGGGGCTTGGCCTGCGCTCAGCCCCTGGTGTCCTCCCCAGCCCCACATGCACTTATTCTGAAGACCAAAACTAGGCTCCCAGGTGCCAGAGTGATAATACAGCGGGGAGGGCGTTTGCCTTGCACGCAGTCAACCCGGGTTTGATCCCTGGCATCCTATAGGGTCCCCCAAGCACCTCCAGGAGGAAGTCCTGAGTGCCCAGCCAGGAGGAACCCCTGAGCATCTCCGGGTGTGACCCAAAAAGTCAAAAACAAAACAAAGCAAAACAAACCTAGGCCCACCACCTGTGGCCACAGAGCACCACAGAGGGCCACGGCTGGGAGTGCCCTGGGCACTTCCATCCGTACCCATGATGCCCAGGCCCAAGGGGGACCTTTCACTTCACAGAACTGGGACTTGCCCCCAGTACCAAAGTGTGTGGCCCCACCCAGAGCCATTCGCGAGGCCCATCGGACTTGGGGTATGTCTGAACTGTGGAGCTTGCTGGTGGTGGCCAGAATGCACCAGGGTCTGTGCTCCGGCCTGACCAGCCCCATGCCCAGCGAAACCGGTCCTTGCTCCTTCCAGGCACTGTCCTTGCCTCAGCACAGGTGTCAGGAGGGCATCTCCGGCCAGAAGCCTCAGGGTCTACCCCACCCACTCCTGTCGCCTGTCCCCCGGGGGAAGCACGAGGCCCGTGGGGGGAGGGTGAGAATATGAGGGATCTCTGCGGCCCCCAGGACCAGGGGTGCCCCATGGCCTCCCCCGCTGAGAACTCACTTATTGATCTTCCTGGCATTTTTGGTTTTCAGCCATTCCGGGAAGGTGGACCAGTCCCAGGAGGGGTCCCAGGGCTCCTGCCCGACGAAGAAGTCTGGGAGGATGGTTCTGGAAACGAGAGCAGGAAGGAAGTGCAATTGCAGTGTCTGGAGCACTTAGCACTGCCTGCTCTTCTGGCCAGGGAGGCAGAGAGCTCCTGGGCTCAAGGAAGTTCATGCCAAGTCCAGCTCCACCCGGAGGTCCCTGTGGGCCCCAAGCATCATGGGTACAGATGTAGATAACGAAGCACCCCTGGCTGTGGCCTCGAGTCCCTCCTCCTGAGTCCCTCCCCCCTTCAGGGCCGGAGCAATAGCACAGTGGGTAGGGCGTTGTCTTGTACACGGCCCGCTGGGTTCGATTCCCAGCATCTCATATGGTCTCCAAGAACCACCAGGAGTAAGTCCTGAGTGCATGATCCAGGAGTAACTCTTGTGCATCTCTGGGTGTGACCCCAAAAAGCAAAAAAAAATAAACCATATATATATATACTCCTTCATGTTCAAAGAGAAAGAAGGGGCCAGAGAGATAGTACAATGGGGAGGGTGTTTGCCTTGCATGTGGCTGACCCAGGTTCAATCCCTGGCATCCTGTCTGGTCCTCCAGACCCCACCAAGAGTGATTCCTTAGTGCAGACTCAGGAGTCAGCCCTGCGCACTGCCAGGTGTGGCCCCCAAACAAAAAGATAAATCGACTTTTAAACAGTAAAATAAAAATAGAAAGAAGGAGGCACCAGAGTCCAGCATCAGAGTACATGCTCCGTCCCCGAGAGGCCAGGTTTGATCTGGGCCCCAGGGGTCATCCCTGAGCACAGAGCCAGGAGCAGTCCCTGAGCACTGTCAGGGGTGGCCCGAAAACCAAAAAAAATAAATGTTAAAAGAAAACAATCGCACTCACCTGCTGCAGCCCATCAGGGGAATGGGGAAGTGGTTCATGTAAGTCAGAAGCTAGTTTAGGTGGGGGTGGAGCAATTGTACTGTGGGCATGCAGCTCAGCCTGATTCCATCCCTGACATCCCTTACAGTCCCCAGAACCCGCAAGGAATAGTTTCCTAAGCACAGAGCCAGAAGCACTCCATCACACCAACAAAGAATACAGTTTACTTTCCCCCAAAAGGAACAACCCAGGTGAAAGGCAAGGGGGACACAGGGTGTGGGGGGTGGGCGCAGACTCACGTGTATCCATTCCTGGCGATCATGTCGGCCATGTATCTGGTGTTGGGCAGCTGCCAGCCGAAGATATCCTGAATGACCAGCACGGCCTTGCCGGTATCCACGGGTGCCCGGGTTACGTACGCCTTGATGTGCCCCACGGTCACCTCCTCTCCCATGCCACCATACTCCATCCGGTGGCCGATGTCACACGGGCAGGGCTGCGCTTCGTTGGCCATGGCAGAGGCTGGCGCAGGACTACAGAGAGGAACACGGACAACAGAGGCATCAGGGAGGGGCACCAGGCGACAGAAAACGCGGCCCTTCTCCCACGCTATACTCTGAAAGGAAGCGAGGGGAGCAGCAAGCACAGGGGCGTCTCCCAGGGACACAGCAGGTGGGAAATCTGTTCTGCCAACAAATGGACATGAAGATGGTAGGGCCCAGGGTGGCAGATGGGGCCCAGAGGGAGGGGGGTGTGCCTGCATGGGAAAGGCCTCGGGTTTGACCCCCAGCATAGCACAGCCACCAAGCACTGCTTGGTGTAGCCCTGGTGTAGCACCACTGGGTAGACACCACACACACACATGTATACACACACACGCGCGCACACACATGCATGCATGTACGCGCACAGACACGTACACACACTCACACGCACACACATACACATACATGCACACACATACACACACGCACGCATACACATGCATGCATGCATGCACACATACATACATATGCACACACATACACAACATGCATGCATGCACGCGCACACACATATACACACATACATATACAAATGCATGCACGCAGACACACATCCACACATGCGCGCACATGCGCACACACGCACGCATGCACACACATGGCAGAGCTCATGGGAAAAATCCTCTGGCCAGATCAGAAATTGCCAGAAGGACAAGGAGGCCAGGATAGGTGCCGAAGGCTCCTTTGCCGAAGGAGCTGGCAAAGCAGGCGGAGCCGGGTCGGGCCCAAGAACAAGCCACGTGCAGCCCGGGGATCGGGGTCTGCCCATTCAGGCCTCGGGATACCCCAAAACAGGAGCTGTCGCTGAGGTGCATCCTCGGGGCTCAGTTGGGGAGAAGGAAAACAAAAGCAACCAATAAGAAGGGGAGACAGAAAGGGCTCTTTGGGGCAGGTGAGGAAGGACGGGGCGAAAGCTGGGCAGGGACGGGAGAGGCCTTCTCTCCACATGCCCCCATCCACTCAGGAAGGACAGGGAGATGGGAGGGGGCGGGGGGCGGGGAATCCCAGCACCAGGCACAAGGAAATTGACGCTGCAAAGAGCATCCACAGTCCGGGAGAGAAATCCAGGCCAGGACCGCAGTCCCAATAATCCAGACAGACATCAATGCTGAGGCTGGCGGGTGGGGGAGAAGAGACCCAAAGGGCTTCAGAGAAGCAGAAGGAAAGAACGAGAACACTGACACCTATGAAGGATACAAGAAACCAAAGGGCCAGAGAGTAGGGTGGGGAGGGCAGTGGGGAGGGCACTTGCCTTGCACACAGACCCCAACTGGGTTTGTTTCCTGATGTCCCACATGGTCCCCCAGCCCCGCCAGGAGTGCTCCCTGAGCACAGAGTTAGAAGCAATCCCTGAACACTGGCGGGTGCAACCCCCAAACCCAAATCACAACAATAACAATGCATACAAGTAAGAATCACAATGTCGGTATATTGCCTGTGAGTGCCGGAGCCCCAAGGGCATCACAGCTGTGGAGGCAGGAGGCTGGGGGTGATCCCCAGCACCACATGAATCCCCAACCACCATCAAGCACCCCTGAGCACTATGCCAGGAGCAGGCCCAGAGCACTCCTGGGTGTGGCTCCCAAACAAAAGAAGAAAAGAGAAAGCAACAGAATCAGTGCGAACAAGTTTCTACTAACAAATTCAGAAACAAATCCCCAAGTTAAAACCTGCAGGATGCAAGGAAGGGGAGTGCTGCCCAAGTCTCCTCACTTCAAAAGTGGCTGTAAAAACAAACAGAAGGCAGCAGGGCCCGCGGCAGATGAAAGGAACAGAGCAACGAGCCAAGTGAATCTCAACCACGTCCTAGCTAAAGATCAGGGGCAGGTACGGGGCGCGCTGGGGGAGCACTGAGTTGGAGGAAGCTGAGCCGGCGAGCCATGTCCTTTGAATGAACAGAGAGCATCTGTCTGTCCTGCGTCACTGCGGCTGTTGTCGCTGTCACTGTCGTACCCATGGTGGTGATGTCACAGACGCTTATTGGCCACAGTGCGTGGCCCAGGGACCATGACAGCAGTGTCAGGGACCACCTTGTGGTGTCACGCATGACACACAGCACTCTGCCCCTGAGACCCCCCTCCTTCTTTTTCTCACACATATGACCACAGATGGCAGCAGTGAGACACACCCATGAGACAGAGAACAGGGACTTCCAGCGCTGCTGAGTCAGTGCCGACTGCCTCTTACTGTTTGTTTTGGTTTGGGGCCGCACACGGTGGTCCTGGGGGGCTGCTCTCAGCTCAGGGCTTGGAAGTCGCTCCCAGCTCAGTGCTCGGAAGTTGCTCCCAGCTGTGCTTGAAGAGCTGTGTGGCGCCTGGGCTCGAACCCATGGCTGCAGCATGTTCTCAGCCCTCTGCGCCACACCGTGCTGGCCTGCTCTCCTGCCTGAAGGGCTAGCAGCCCCGTGTGCTGGGAGATGAGGCAGAGGAGGCATTGTGCAGGCATCGGGTTTTCCTTGAGATGTGGAAGCCGCCGGAGGCGCCATGGAGGGATGTCCCCCAACGGGACTTGGCCGGACATGGCACCAAGGGCGGAAGCTCAGGCTTTGCCAGCAGAAGCTCTGGGCTCCCTCCCCGGCACTCTGGTCCTGAGCACCCTGTGGAGAGACTGAGCAGGATTCCAGGAGCAGCACCGAGTGGGCCCACAACTAAGGGGGAAAAGAGGGGGGAAAGGAGGAAGAAAAAGGAAGGAGGCGGAGGAGGATAAGATAAAGGAGAAGCAGGAGAAGGAAAAGGAGAAGGGCAAGAGAAGGAGGAAGAGGAGGAAGAGGGAAAGAAAAAGGAGAAGGGGAGGAGAAAGAGGAGGAGGGGGCAGGCCATCAGGTGGGCAGGGAAGAGTCCGGGGTGACAGCAGGAGGGGAGTGACGGCAACGAGGCTAAGAAGCGGGGGACCGTCAGGCGGCAGTGCCCGGCAGCTCCGGGATACAGGACACTCACTGTGGAAGATTCGAGAGGGTGTGGGCAGACAGGACAGACCCCGCCTTGGGCACCTTCCTCCTGCTAGTGCTGGTCCTGCCCACTCCGGCGGGTGGGCATGTGTGCAGGGAGGACCACATCGCTGCCACCTGGGACCCCCACAGTCACCGAGCCCCATCTCTGCAGCTGTGCATGGTGACATCACGGTGGTGGCTTCAGAAGGGACCCAGGGCTTCCATGGGCAGCCCCCCAGGGTTCCTGAGAGGAAGGTCCACTCAGGGGGAACTTTCAGAGAAAACCAGTCGGGGCATTTGGCTTGGACACAGGCTCAATGTCGATGGGCAAACAAGGCGTGCAGAATGGAAAACCCACCCAGCTGCGGAAGGAACTAGAGGAGCACTGGCCTGTGAGCCCAGGAGGAGGGCAGGGACTTCTTCACTCAGGTCCAAAGGAGCACAGGAGGTGGGGGGGTTCAGGGGGAGGGCAGGTAGAAGGTGGCACTTTGGGAGTGGATTGATGCTTTTGTTTGTCTGGTTTCTCTTTGGGGGCCACGCCTGATTGTGCTCAGGACTTACTCTTGGCTCTGTGCTCAGGGAGGACTCCCAGTAGAGCTTGTGGGGGGGGGGAAGGGGTGGACAGACGGGGTGTCGAGGATGGAAGTCCAGCGCCCTCCCACTGTACTCTGGCCCTGACCCCAGCTCTCCCGGTTTCTAGGGCAAAGGCCTGCCTGTAACATTCCCATCGGACTCTGGACTCCTGAATCAGGCAGGAGCCATTTCCCTGGGGTAAGCCCTGAGTCGCCGGCATGCTGCTGAGAAACAAACACATCCCTGGGTCCCACAAAGACGCAGAGGCACAGGACACGCTTCAGATGCAGTGTCTGGGGTCCACACCCTGCTCCCAAGCAGGTTCCCAAGCAGTAACCTGGAGGGAACCTGGGGCACCACCTGGCATGCCCCAAACCACTCCCCCAGAAAAAGAAAGAAAAAAATCCATCCCTAAGCAAACATTGTAGCAAGCCCAGAAAACATTGTAGCAAGCCCAGAATATGGTCCAAGAGGTAAAACATGGGGGACCCTGGGCTGCTCCTGCCCCAACACAGGAGGGTGGAATCAGTGACTGATGGGCTAGGGCTTCAGGCGGGAGCTTTTCAATCCTAAAAACACCAGAACGAAGGCATCTGCACCAGTAAGCCCCTGGTGGGAAAGAGGGAAGGCCGGAGTTGTAAAACACGCCACCGCCAGACCACAGCCATGGCGGCAAACAAACAGGAAATTTCTTTCTGAAGAAGTACAAAGAACAAAACATTCATGCAACGTGTCAAAAAAAATCTGGGTCAAGTAGATAGCAGTGGCTGTCTAAGGACTTCCTGTCCTTTCAGGATATTCTAGATATGCAGAATTAGAACTAAAATGTTTGTTTTTGTTTGGGGGCCGCCCATGATGGTGCTCAAGGGTACCTTCTGGCTCTGTGCTCAGAGATGGCAGAGCTTGGGGGACCATCTGGGGTGTTGGGGAGCCAACCTGGGTCTGCTGCGTGCAAGGCGAGACGCCTTACCTGCTGCACTGTGTTTCCAAGTCCCCTAAAATAACTAACTTTTAAGGATACCATAGAGCCAGCCAGCTGGAGATCAGGTTTGCCTGGTGGGGGTTGCTTGCCAAGAACCCACTCTAGGGTCCAGGTTAGAACAGTCAGAACCAGGCGATGGTCCAGGGACGTGGAGTGGAGGGGGAAGGCGTTTGCCTTGCATATGGCTGACCAGGGTTGATCCCCTGAACCCCACCAGGAACGATCCCTGAGCTTGAAGGGGTGTAACACAACCCTTCCTCCTTCATCCCCAAAAAGAGAGCAGGGGTCCACGCCCAGCTCAGTCACATTTCCGTCCCACCAAACACCCTATCTCAGGAGCACCTGGGCATCTCTTGAACAAAGAAAGAAGAAAGTTATCACATATTGGTATTTGCCTTTGGCGGAGTCACTTTGTATCTCTGAACTCTACCTTCCCCAGCTTAAGAGGCTGATTCTTCCCCGACTCAAGCGGGGAGGGGGGGGGATGGGGAAATTTATCCCCAATTGCCTTCACTCTGCTTGCAGCCCTCATCCTTTAGATAACATGGGAGTCAGACTTTCTCTCAAGAGAGAAAATGGACCAAAGAGACCAACAGAAAGAAAACGGGGCCTGAGAGAGACAGTACAGGGGTCAGGGGCCCGCCTCGCACCTGGCAGGTCCAGGGCCTCTCCCCTGTACCACCTGCTCCCCAAGTCTCCAGGTGAGCCCTGGAAGCTGGGGGCGTCGGTCCCCCCCTCCACAACCTCAGGGCAAAGCACCACCACAGGGAGAACCCCCCCAAAATAGAAAAGAATAAAAAAGAGTTTGACTCATGAAGAGGATTGGCACAGATGTGAGTGCTGCAAGCAGAAAGTCTGGGAAGAAATTACTAGAAGCATTTCAGAGACTCAGACCTGGAGGCGGTGAGCAGGTGACACCAGGACTGGGGACAGCCCCCCCACCCCCAAGTGGGGAAAGTGCAGGAAGGAGGCAGCCAGGAGGGCATGGGGGGGGAGCTTCCCCCTCAGCAAAAAACATCCCAGGGATCTGCCAGAAACTGACCTTCACTGGGGGGGCCCTCCTCTTATCCCTGGGTGGTTCTAGAACCGTCTGGCTGCCAAGCAGCGCCCTCTCGACAGTCGCTGCCCTTTGCAGAGGGCGCGGCCTGCAGAGTAAAGCCCAGGGGAGGCTGGGCTGAGCACACACTGGCCTGCAAACATGCTCATCACGTGGCCGCGCCTGGCCACTGCGGGCCCGGCGCTGGGGGCTGGCTAGTGTTTCCCCTGATACCCAGCAGGCTCGCCCTGTCCACCTTATTTTACATGGGCGTTGAAAACAACAGGTGGCCTTCCACGGGAGCGAGTGGGGGTGGCGGGTCCCCGCGCCCCGGCCGCCGGCATCCCTGCTGGATGGACACGCACGGGGCGCTCTCCTCCCGCGCTACTCCTGCGCCCCGCTCCCCACCGCGTCCCGGTGCCGCGCGGGGAGCCTGGCTGGGGGGCCGGGGGCGTCTCTCGGGGAGCACCGTGCACACGCTGCAGGCTGCAGGGGTGACGCACGTGCTCCGGGCACCCCGACCAGACCCCGCGCACGCAGCCCCGCGCCCCTACCTGTCCCGCCGCGCGCAGCCCCGCGTCCCTACCAGTCCCGCCTAGCGTGCAGCTCCGCGGGGAGTGACCAAGGGCGGGCCGGTGGCCGTCCCGGAGTCCCCGCGCTGGGCCTGGAGGGAGGGAGCGGGCGAGAGGAGGAGGAGGCGGCGGGCAAAGGGAGGAGGGAGGAGGGCGAAGGGCGGAGGGCCGGGTGAGCCCGCCCGGGCCTTGGCAGGCGCCTGCGGTCAGGTGCCGCCGGCCCTGGGGCCCGAGCGCGTGTCCTGCATGCGGGATCTCAGCTCGGAGCGCCAGCCCCGTGTACCGGGCACCCCCGGGCACCCCCGGGCACCCCCGGGAAACCCAGAGGCATCGCCAGCGCTGGGCCTCAATGGTTTCCTTGCTTCCCTTGCTTACTTCCTTACTTCCCTCTCTTTCTCTCCTTTCTCTCCTTTTTGCCTTCCTTCCTTCCCTATTTCTGTCTTTCCTTCTTTTTATTTATTTTTTATTTTTTGCTTTTTGGGTTACACCCAGCGATGCACAGGGGTTACTCCTGGTTCTGCACTCAGGAATTACTCCTGGCAGTGTTCGGGGGACCTATGGGATGCTGGGAATTGAGCTCGGGTGTGCCCGGTGCAAGGCGAACGCCCTTCTCGCTGTACTATCGCTCCAACCCCTGTCTTTCCATCTTTTTCCTCCCTTTCCTTTCCACGCCTCGCAGTACCCAGGGAGCAGAGCATGTCCCTGGTAGGGGTCCTACCCAGCTTCCCCAGGCAAGCCAGGCCCTTGCCCTCCCCTAAACGCATCACAAGCCCAGGTCCCCCAAACTCGCAACCTCCTGTAAATAAAAACTGGGCTATTTCATTTCACCCACCACCTTATCTTTTGCTGCAGGGATGGAACCCAAGACCTCAGACCTGTGAAGCGAAGCACATGCTCTCCCTCTAAGTCTCATCTTCACCGAAGCCTGACTATCTTTAAAAGTCAATAATTAGGAGACCGGGAATGTGACTCAAGAAAAGCACATGCGCTACATGTGTGGGCCTTAGGTTCAATGCCTGGCACTGCAAAATAAATACATTAGTACATGCTTATCATTGTTTCCCACTCCCCTTCCATATTTTGTCCACTCGGCTGACTAAGGTTGTTTCAGCCAGCTCAGCAGGCACAAATGTGACTGGAAGATAAGCGAAGGGCTGGGGAGAGCTCAGGCTGAGGCACTTGGCCAGCAGGTGGTCCCTGTAACCAGAGCCAGGTGTGGCCCACCACTTAAAAAAAATGGCAATGGGGGGGAGGGGACAGAGAATAAGAAGCATCCTGGAGCCACAGATTTGGGGTTGGTTATACCCCGTGACACTTGGGCCTTCCTCCTGGCTCTGTGCCCAGGGATCATTCTAACAGTGCTCAGAGGATCATTTCCGGTGCTGGGGAATGACCCTGAGTTGCAGGAGCTTGCAAGGAAGATTTTTTTTTTTTTTTGTTTGCTTTTTGGGTCACACCTGGCGATGCTCAGGGGTTATTCCTGGCTCATGCACTCAGGAATCACTCCTGGCGTTGCTTGGGGGACCATGTGGGATGCTGGAATGCTGGGAATCGAATCTGTATCAGCCATGTTGGCTGCGTGCAAGGCAAATGCCCTACCCACTGTGCTATCACTCCAGCCCCGCAAGGTAGATTTTAAACAATAAAACAGTAGTGGCATGACCTGATCATAGAAACTTATTTATGTAGATTCTTCTAGTTGAAACATGTGTGAATCCAGGGCCAGGGCCACAGGACAGCGGGGAGGGCATTTGCCTCTCTCAGGGCCAGCTCCAGTTCATCCCTCGCATTCTGATGATCCCCAACCATACCAGGAGTAATGCCTGGGGGTCACCAGGTCTGACCCAAAAACAAAACAAAAAGAGAAAATTCAGACTTCAGGTGGGAAATGATCTTTTCCTTCAAAGAGGTTTTCTCTTAAAATAGGAGGCAAAGCAATCCTATAGACACAGGTGTGGGGGGCAGTTACTATCACAAATTCATCTGCTCAGGAGCAATTTCAGAGGAATATAAAATCATGATACTCACACAGATTAAAATGATGCGTGGACCAAGATATTTTGCAAATCATTAATTAATGAAGAAAGCAGGCAGATCTTAAAAGCCAACTCAAAAGAAAATGCAAAAAGGAAAAGATTAGGGCCAGAAAGATAGTTCAATGGACAAGAACATGCTTGCCTGAAGTAGTAAAGATTCAATCCCAGGTGCCATATGGTTTTGGGAGCATTGCTGGGAGGAATCCCTGCCCAGAACTTTGGGGTGGCCAAAGGCCCATTCCTCAGAAAAAGCAAGTATTAAGGGGTCAGAGCAATAGAACAGTGGGCAGGGCATGGGCCTTGCATGTGGTCAGTGCAGGTTCAATCCTCAGAACCCAATATGGTCCCTCAGCTCTGCAAAGAGTGCTTCCTGAGCACAGAGCCAGGAGTAAGCCCTCAGCACCAGAGGGTGTGGAAAGAAAGAAAATGAAAGAGAGAGAAGGAAAGAAGGAAGGAAAAGAAAGAAAGAAAGAAAGAAAGAAAGAAAGGAAAATAAAG
The DNA here is from genome assembly GCA_028565675.1 of Sorex palustris. NCBI lineage: Eukaryota > Metazoa > Chordata > Mammalia > Eulipotyphla > Soricidae > Sorex > Sorex palustris. The sequence goes on along the minus strand of JAOXYA010024560.1, from coordinate 1,303 downwards.
AGAGAAAGAAAGAAAAGGAAGGAAAAAAGAGAGAGAAAGAAAGAAAAAGAGAGGAAGTAAGGAAGAAGAAGAAAAAGAAAGAAAGAAAGAAAGAAAGAGAGGAAGAGAGGAAGAGAGGAAGAAAGAGAGGAAGGAATAAAGAAAGAGGGGAAAATAAAGGGATGGAGAGGGGAAAAAGAAAGGGAGGGGAAAAAGAAAGAGAAGAGAGAAATAGGAAGGAAGGGAAGAAGAAGGAGGGAAGGAAGGAAGGAGCCGGAGAGAGAAAACAGTGAGTAAGCACTTGCCTTGCTTGCGGCTGAACAGATCCTGGCATCCCTGAGCACCACGAAAAATTATTTCTGAGCACAGAGCCAAGAGTAACCCCTGAGCAGCATGCAGTGGAGCCCCAAAACAAAAACAAAACAAGAGAGAAATAAAGAGAGGGAGAGAGGGAGAGGGGGAGAGAGAGAGAGAGAAAGAGAGAGAGAGAGAGAAAGAGAGTAAAAGGGAAATGAACGGGAGGCAGGCTGGCATTTTCCTCCAGAGTGGGGAAGGAGATGAACTAAGCCTCTCTCAAGCAGGACAGAACTTGCTTGCCCATCATTCACCTACAACTTACCAAATCATAAACAGTTCCAAGGCATTGGAAGACAAAACTCAGATAACTTGAGGGTGTCCCCTAGAGAACCATCCCTTTCCATCAAAACACAAATGTGCAGTCGTCTGTTTTAAGCCTTTCCAGCACCCTGGAAGAACCATTTGCGTGGAAGATTACATCTGAGTAACAACACAACGTTTTCTTCTCTTGGCTAAATTTAGATTCCCCCAGCATCGTTACCAACAGATTTAGTAACACTATTATTAACACGAAGAGTTTCACATTTGCAGAACTCCGTGCCTGGGGACAATCTGCCCTCCCCCATATTAAACTTAAGACCTCACTTCACGTGACACAGTGCTTCCTTAGGAACTGACTCTAAGTCACAGACGTGCTGCATAGGGAAATGAACTCCGGAAATAACATCCTCCTGTGGCTTCACAGGGGTTTTCTTTAGTTATCAATATAATAAGGAAACAACAGTATTTGAGAACTTTTGTTTTTTTTGTAGTTCCTCCTGACTGATCTCAATGGACAAAGTTGATTGAAATCTCTGCTATGGATTTCAATGTTCAACAATAGCTGTGTAGTATGAAATGCCACTGTGTGTGTGTGTGTGTGTGTGTGTGTGTGTGTGTGTGTGTGTGTGTGTGTAAGAGAGACAGACAGACAGAGACTGAGAGAGGGAAAGAGAAATGGAGACTCAGCAGTGCTGGGTGCTTGGGA
>JAOXYA010024501.1:0-13289 GCA_028565675.1 Sorex palustris | reverse complement strand
CTCCTCTCCTCTCCTCTCCTCTCCTCTCCTCTCCTCTCCTCTCCTCTCCTCTCCTCTCCTCTCCTCTCCTCTCCCTCATCTCTTCTCTTCATCCCTTCTTCTCCCTTCTCTGCTCACCTCTCTTTTCTTTCCACCTCTCCCCCTTCCTTCCCCACTTTTCCCTTACTCTCCTCTCCTTCCTCTCTCCTCTTCCTCTTCCCTCCCCTCTCTTCCTCTCTTCTCTCCCTCTCTTCTCCTGTCCCCTCCCCTCTCTCCCTCTCCTTCTCCTTCTCTGGTCTTGGGCAAAGCCATTTGACCTTGGTCTCCCTGCCAATAAAATGAGGGATAATCACGGGGTGCCTCTTGAGAATAATTGGCCCGCTTTTGCAGAACACTTTGAAGAAAATTACTGTAAGGAGGTTCTGTTGGCCCAGGAATTTCTCTTGGTGCAGATGTCCAACAAGAGGAGGGCCGTGCCATGAGCGTGGCCGCGCCTCGGGACCGTTCCTCACGGCTCAGTTGGCTCAGAGGACGGGGGCGGGGGGCATGATGACAGTCCAGGCCTGCCTGGACTATGCAAAGCACAAGCCTGCCTTTGATGCCCACCTGCAACGCTTGTTAACTTTAATGGGAAGGCAGAAGGGGCGGGAGGGATCTGCTGGCAGAAGAAAACAGGTCGCAGCCGCGGAGAATTAGGGCCAACTCCACTCAGGTTCCATTTGGCTTTGAGGTCCCAGGGTCCCAGGCGGGAGTCACAGAACAGCTCCTAGAGGTCAGCAAGGGAGGGGGCATCAGAGGGAACTGGGGGGAGCAGGGATCTGAGGACCCCGGACTCCTAGCCCAGTGGGAGCAGACGGCTCCTGTTCCAAGCTAGGACTCAGCACGGTCTCCACAGGCAACAGGGATTCCAAGCTGATGGGCCTTCAGAACGCAGGTGGCTGGTGCAGATGCGTGAAGGAAGCAGCGGGCAGGGAAGAGGTGGGGACAGACAAGCTGACAGGGGGGTGAGGGTCATTGTCAACCCTTCTGACTTCATGGGAGAAATGGAAACTCTGGACGAAGCAGACGTATATGCAGTCGTCCCAGTATTGAACATTAATCAAGGTAGTTTGGTTTTCATTGATTTATTTTCTAGGGACCCTCCCAAGCAGTGCAGAGGAGCCCGGGGCTGAGGCCCTGCTGTGCAGGGATCACCAGGGCTGTACCCAGAAGTGCTGGGATGGGGACAAGGGTCTGTCGGTCCTGGGGAGTTAAGTCAAGCCTTGCTTACGCTTGGCCTAGTTGTTGGTACTTGGGCTCCTCTCCCCAGCCCTGTTCTTTGTTTTTAAAGACCGTCCTCACAAGAACACACATTTGGACCACAGCAGCTCCCAGGGGTCTGTCCTGTGACCTCTGTCTTGGCCCCAGGGACGTAGGGACAATTCACCTCAAATTCACCCGCACTGGGGCCAGGGCTGGAGTACAGTGGGTAGTGCGTTTGCCTTGCACACAGCCGACCCGGGTTTGATTCCAAACATTCCAAACAAGCACTGCCAGGAGTAATTCCTGATTGCTGAACCAGGAGTAGCCTCTGAGCATCACCGGGTGTGACCCAAAAAGCAAAAAAAGAAAAAAGCTGGCCACCCAGACCTTTGCTTACCATTTCCTTATATATTTTTGGATTTGGGGCCACACCCTGCAGTGCTCAGGACTTACTCCCAAATCTGTGCTCAGGGATAACTCCTGATGGTGTTTGTAGGGCTGCCGATGATGAAACCTGGGTCAGCTGCGTGCAAGGCAAGAGCCCTCCCTGCTGTACTATGGCTCCAACACTTTCCAGGAGTCTTTAAACCAGTCTGGAACAAGCTGATAGTAACAGAATCACCCAGTGAGAGTCATGGAAATGCAGGAATTTAGTGGGGTAAGGTCTTGGGTGGGGGGGTCTTGAGGGCAGTAGAATCCTGGAGAGTGTGGGGGGTGGGGAAATGGGTCACAGGATCTCCTTGAACATTTCAGATGGTTCTGCCAAGCACTCATGCTGGCCACTGGTGACTTCTTGATACATCTTCATGATTTTTCATCTTTTTGAGTCACAAACCCTTTGGAAGAGCTGAAGAAAGTCACCCACACTTTTCTAGAGAAGAAAAGAAAGTGTTCATTTGGAAAAAAATTTTTTTTGCTTACAATATTGGGGGGCCCCAAGTGCTCGTCCTTGAGGTCCACATGAGCAGAGCCCCTCAGAAGTGGTGCTGCCTCAGCCAGACCCCTGACAATGGCTCTGGCTTTTACCCCCGACTGCTCTGGAGACAGCCAGGAGCTTACCCACGTTGGGCTCGCCTCTCCCCTACGGACCCGGCAGTAGAGCCCTTCTCATGTTGGACAGAAAGAACTCTGCTGCCTCTTTCCCAAACAGCCTTCCCCGTGGAATTCCGCTTTCACCCTGCACCCAGTCCCATCTCTGTCCTCTCCTAATCCCTGTTCTTCCAGGGCGGGCAGGGAGTGTTAGGGTCTGTGATGCCAGAAACGAGTCAGAGTCAAAGATGCAAGCAAAGAAGTTCTTTTTTCGCACCAACCGCGCATACTGGTTGACCAGGGTGCCTGCACTGAGGGCGACCTCATCCCCTGCAAGCGTCCCCTTTAACCCCTTTACTTGGGTTCGGACCTTCCTGCCTTGCATTGGCTCCCTCCCAGGCTCCTAGGGTCATGTTTTTTTTTCCCTCTCGATTGGCTTAACCCTTCCTTGCTGCCCTCACCTGCTAGCTCAGATTACCCAATTTGACTTCCTTTCCCCTTTTAGGCCTGCCACTTTGCCTTCTATGGTTCTGCATCCTTTCCTTAGAATTTAGGCCAGTGATTGTGTTAGCTAGGTTAAAGATAAACCCGGATATCCTGTCCAATAGGCCTGCTTAGCATTGAGTCGTTACAATGCGGGACTATGGCTAGTCTGGAGTCCCTCATGTTCGTTCTTGTAGCGTTTCAGGAGGGGCAGCTGCAGAAGAAAACTGGTGTGGCTGGTGACAGGCCCTCTGGGAATCTGAGCCGTTAGGAACAGACGCTCAACCAGAGAGTGGTGGTTTCTGCTTGCACCCTCTCTCCCCTGCGCCCTGGAGAGAGACCCCCTCCTTCCAACCAGCATGAACCTCCGGCCCCAGATGCCTTCTCTCCCAGTAACTTTATGATGCTGACCTCCAGCCCTGGAAGGCAAAGCTTGCTTGCTTGCTTGTTTTTTTTTTTTTTGGTTCACACCCAGCGATGCTCAGAGGTTACTCCTGGCTCTGCACTCAGGATTTACTCCTGGCGGTGTTCAAGGGACCATATGGGATGCTGGGAATCAAGCCTGGGTCAGCCGCGTGCAAAGCAAATGCCCTACCCACTGTGCTATCACTCCAGCCTCGGCAAAGTTTCCTGACATGAGCAGGTAGTTGGTTGGAATCTGCACCTCCCTGTGCGCTGGCTTTGACCAGGATCTCTAAGAAAAACCCTTGGAATTTTCTAGAAGTTATAGTCTCTGTCACCTTCCCACCACAATTCAGTCATTCTGCCTGGATCAGACGCTGACCCCCCGGGGCTGTAAATGGGCCTCCAGTCCCTCCTCGCCTCTGTCCTCGGGAATCCAAAGCCTTCTGAGGCCTGTTTCCGCTCACAGATGATGTCTTTTGAGAGGAGGCAAACATCACAGGATTCTTCTGAGTAAAGCAGGGCCAGGGAGCGGCTTTGCTTCCCTAGAAATTCTTTTAAACTTCAAAGGAGTCCTCTCTGTTTCAGAGTTGCTTCTCGCTCTGCATGTGCTTTGGGGCTTTATAGATTTAATTCAAGCCAAACCTCCTTTCTGCATGAGGAAGGAGCCTCATTTTGCAGCCTCATCATCCCACCACGCCTTTGATCATTGGAGCTTGCCTGGAAAAATACACTCAGGTGTGCCCACAAATGCTCTGAAGTGTTTTTGTGTATCTTGCACCCCAGGGCTTCAGGAAAAGGGAATATGGACACTGGCAAATTTAGGTACAGTGAGTCCCACAAGGAGCCCGCCTTTCTTCTCGCAACCGTCAGGAAGACGGGGTGGTGGGTGCCCATTGTCACTGAAAGGAAGGCCAAGGGCCTGGAAAGATCCTTTCAAACATTCATCATGCCATCGGGGTTTGCCAAGAATTGCCAGGTCTGGGTCCATGGGCTGTTGAGGGATGCAGCCAGCAATAACAAATCTTTGTTTGTATTTTAGTACGAAAGACGGAAGACAAATGGGTACAGCCATGAATAACACAAGCTATCATATGTGATATAAGAAATAATTGCAGGTCATCTTTCTTTCTTTCTTTCTTTCTTTCTTTCTTTCTTTCTTTCTTTCTTGGGTGGTGGGAAGGAGGTTAGACCACACTTGGTGGTGCCCAGATGCTACTCCTGACTCTGTGCTTGGGGACTGTACGTGGTGCTGCCAAGCAGTGCTGGGGACCACACTGGGGATGGCTGCATGCAAGGTGCACGCCTTAACCCCTGTGCTACCTCTCGGGCCCTATTACAGAGATTTTTTTTTCCAATATGTATAATTATGGTGTTTTAATCAATACTTTTTGAAAACAGAGCAATAATCAGATTGACAGACTGTTAATGGACTCTTACATTTTCTATTCGAAACATCTGTGGACTTTGGGAAATTTATGCTAGAATAGGTATTGTAAATGCAAAGTTATAGTCTACTTTGTACTCTAAGAATATTGTCCACGAAATGAATGAGATCACTTTGGAAGTTTAGAGGGGAAATGATGAAAGCAGGCATACACCCCTTGCCAATGAGACCAATTTCATCCATGTGAGATAACTCTTTTGGGTCCTAATAACTCCATCTTTGGGGTAATTGCAAAGCAAAAGATTTGTTTTCCTGTAGACTTGGCAGTTTCTAGTTACAGATCTCTTGAGAGGAACCCAGTTCCGAGAGAGGTGAGTCTGCTGCTAGATTTGCGGGGGAAAGCATGCTTCAAGTCGAGAGCAGCATGCAGGCGCAAAGAACTTGCCTTTTAGGAGAAAGTCACAAAGACTTGAGCAGTCTCTGGGTTGGGTTGGAGCGATAGCACAGCAGGTAGGGCGTTTGCCTTGCACACGGATGACCCAAATTTGATCCCCGGCATCCCATGTGGTCCCCAAGCAACACAGGAGTAATATCTGAGTGCAGAGCCAGGAGTAACACTGGAGCATCAGTGGGTGTGACCCCAAAAGTAAAAAAACAAACAAATAACTAAAAATGTCTCCAGATATCACAGATATCAGATGAGTGGAGTCTGCCTGGTGAGAGACTAGAGAAAGCGGTAGGGATTGTGGCAAACTGGCTCCCCAGCCTTGTAGGAATGAGGCAGCCGAGATCCAGTGCCAGCCTGTCTCCCTTAGTTCCTGGAGAAAGGACCACAGGCAAGGGTGACTAGATCTTTTGATTTTTCAAGAGGACTTACAAATATAATTACAATACATATATTTTCCAGTTAAAATTTCTTTCTTGTGGAGGCTGAAGCAATAATAGTATTGCACTTGCCTTGCACACGGTTGACCCGGGTTCCATCCCTGGCACCCCATATGGCTCCCCGACCCCCAACAGGAGCGATCCTTGAGCACAGAGCCAGGAGTAAGGCCTATGCACAGCCAGATGAGGTAAAAAAAAAAAAGAACAATAACAAATAAGATTTTTTTTTTGTTTGGGGAGGCACACCTACTAGCACATAGGGCAACCCCTGGTTCTATGTTTGGGGCTGGCCCCCGCAGTGCTCAGAGGACCTTGGGGTGCCAGGGACCAAACCTGGGTTTCCTGACCCCAAGCATTCGCTCAGCCCATTGGACTCGCTCCCTGACCAACAAATATTTGTTTTAGTTTTTTTTTTCTTAAGTGAAGCCAGATAATTGATTGAAAGAAAGAAATGTCTAAAAGAAAGCATGAGAGGAAAGAGAGAAATGTATATTTAAGAGAGAATTTAGGGGGCTGGAGCGATAGCACAGTGAGTAGGGTGTTTGCCTTCCATACGGCCAACCCGGGTTCGATTCCCAGCATCCCATATGGTCCCCTGAGCATCGCCAGGTGTAATTCCTGAGCATTGCTGGGTGTGACCCAAAAAGCCGAGAGAAAGAGAGAGAGAGAGAGAGAGAGAGAGAGAGAGAGAGAGAGAGAGAGAGAGAGAGAGAGAATTCAGGCTTCTCCAGAGAGGAAAAAGCCGACTCCCCCCCCCCAATATATAAAATCTATTTTAAAAGCCAGGAGAGACCCTCACTCCTGAGAACTGTGTCTTGCCCGCGGGGTGCCCTCTGTCACCCTGAGCTGCGACCCAGAGGATGAAGGGCCTGAGAGCGAGTCCCTCCCGCCTACAGGTAAAGGGAGGCCCCGGAGCCTCCACCTCCAGCTTCCCTGGTGGTTTCCTGAGGCACCGCAGCCTTCCAGAGTAATTTTCTTTGGGGGCCCCAGGCAAGCTTTTATGTGTGAGGCTGTTTCCTTTTTTGCACATAGGAGGATTGAGGCCTAATTTGGTGGCTGCCCAGGGCTGCAGTGGTGGGGTGGGGAGGGGGGCAGTAATTAGGGTTTGAAAATAACTTTGAAGCTCCAAGGAGCAGCAAGGTTCAAAATGGGGATTTCAAAGGGCCTGATCCTTAAAGTGCCACCATAGTAAAGGTGCCCCAGCCCCAACCGCAGGCGTCCCTGGGTGCTTCCACAGACCCTCCCTGCAGCGTCCCCTTCCTTCCCTATCCAGAAACTCTGCAGAGCCCGTGGCCCAGCAAGGACCGTGGTAGTGTCAGAGGAAGACAAGCTGCAGCCCCCAGCCCACAAGGGGCTCAGGGTGTTTCCGGGGTGGGGGGGGGCTCCAAGGGGGTTGCTTCTGAGGTTCAGAACTCTCACCAGATCCAAGGGGATCCGATGTTGCTGCCCAAACTCGATTGTGGAGCGGAGTTTGCCAGACACGAGGGGCTATTCTAGGGACAGGGAGCTTTTGCCATGGGGCACCGGCAGTGAGCTGAGGGAGCTCAGTCTGAGACCTGGGAGAGGGGCCCAGTCAGACAGCACGGCCGGCAGATAGGGCGCCTGCCTGGCATGCGGCTGACCCTGCTTCCAGCTCCAGTACCTCATAGGGCCTCCTGCAAGCCCGACCAGGAGCCATCTCTGAGCACAGAGCCAGGAGTAAGCCCTGAGCACTGCCTTGTGTGGCCCAACCCCCCTCCCAAATCAAACAAACAAACAAACAAATAAACAAACCCCAAAGAGACCTAAGTGGGGTGTGGGGTCTACAGCCAACAGCCAAGAGCCCAAGGCTGAGAGGTGACTGGTAGTTGGCAAGGGGTCAGAGGTCAGTGATAGGGTCTTAAGAGTAAGGACAAGGGTTTTTCTTATTATGACAACCATTCTTCTTATTTTTTTACTTTGAAGATAATAAAATGTTGCTGAGTTTCAACCCCCCCAAAAAATATCAGACTGCGTTTTCTTCAGAGCTGAGTGCCAAGTGCCAAGGCTCCTTACAGGTGAAGCTCCGTCAGTGCCTCTTGCCTTTCCTGCAACTGTCCCCACTCCACCACACACACACACACACAAACACACACACACGTATGTCCTACCACACACACACAAAACACACACGCATACACACATATGTCCGACCACACACACACACCCCACCACACACACATGCCCTAACACACACAGACACACACAGATACACACACACGCACCACACACACATGTGCATCCTACCACACACACATACACACACATGCCCTACCACACACACACGCCCTAACACACATAGACACACACATACACACATACCACCACCAGCATCACCACCACCACTGATGTTGGTGGGCCCCATGGGTGGCTTATGTGAAGCAAGGAGGAGAAAGACAGTCACTTTCTCCCCATCTGCCTCTGCCACCCAGGACCCACAGTTATCGGGTTCTTGTCTCACCTCACAGAAAAGAATTTCAGGAGTAGACGAGCAGTGAAGTAAAACAGATTTTATTTGGAGGTTTTGCAGGGGAGGAGGAAGAGAAAGTGGGAGAAAATGGAGAGTAACGTGCTCAAGAGACCCCCTACACACATCCCAGCATTAGACATAAAAGCTCACATCTCAAGAGAGGAGATGTGGGCAACACATTTGCTCAGCCATGTGGGGACAAGCAACACATGAGCTCAGGCAGCATCTGCGGGCCCTTTCTTTGTTCAAGGTGGCTTTTATAGGAATTTTCCAACCTGCTCCCACGTGGGACTTCAATCTAGGTAAAAGTCCGTTGCTATGGAGGTTACCAAGGTGGGTAGGGTTGGGAGTGGTGATGGTCTCCTTCGAAATTCCTTTCCTGGCCTTTTGTTTCCACTGGAGCTTCTCTGGGTCTGTTGCTGGCACCAGGTGAAGGATGGTCTTATCAGGCCTTAATTCCTGTTTTCTGCAAGGTTGGTTTTCACAACTTCAGAGCTATTACTTCCCAGGAAATTTACTGCCATTGCCTTGGGAGGGGGCCTTTCCATTCTGCCTGCCTACATCACCACCACCACCAACACACACACACACACACACACACACACACACACGCACACGCACACGCACGCACACACGCACACGCTGGCGCCCATGAAAAGGTTGTAAATCCCTAATTGCCATGCGAGCACTGTCTCTGGGAGGTCATCGGCCTGGGTCACCGGCCAGGAGAGGGCGGAGCAGGGGTGCAAACCCAGGTCTGTTTAGTTCCCAAGCCCAGGCAAGACCCGCAAGGGGGCAGGGCTGAGATAAAGAGCAACAGCTGGGTGGGAGCTATAATACAGCAGGGAGGGCATTTGCCTTACGCATGGCGACCCAGGTTCGACTCCCTGCATCCCATATGCTCCCACGAGCAAAGAATAATTCCTCAGTGAAGAGCCAGGGTGAGCATTGCTGGATGTGTCCCCCAAACAAAAAACAAACAAAAATGTGACAGCCTGGAACTGACCCCCCTGCGCCCCGTCTCCAGGTAGAAAGTGGCCTTGCTCCCTATTCCCATCAGCAGCCCTGTGAGCTGGTAGGGAAATCGCCAACAGGCGCTTCTGCCAAATTTAGGGGGTGCCCTGCCCACAGGGCTGTGGGCATCTGCATACTAATGAGAGAGGCAAGGACACAGGGGCTACTTGGAGAGGGGGGTGGTTCAGGATCAGCATGGTAGCTTTTGTTTGGTCTTTCTCTCCCTCACAGAGCCTGCTTCCTGGAATGGATGGAGCACAAAGGGCCTTTCAGCCGTCCCTGGAATGTTCTGTTCCCACCGCAGCCTCTGAAGACGTGGACAGAAAGCAGAAACCTGGGGATAATGAGTCTGTGTCTTGGGGCTGCCTAAGGAGGACAGGCCAGCCAGGACACAGGCCCCCTCGGCCTGTGGGTGGGAGGTTGGGGGCTGAGTCCTGTTCCCCGCATGACCCTCTCGTCTCCTTTCTAGTCTGAGGGACCCAAAGGGGACTGCTCTGCCTCGGGAATAGGTGTTGCAAATTTCAGTCGGGGGGCGGGTGGGGGGGGGCACATCTGGGCCAGAGGGTTTGTGCTGTTTCTGGAAGAGCAGGGAGAAATGACACAGAGAGAAAGAAGAGAAGTGGCTTCTCGAGCAAGGGAGGAGAGACTCGTCTACCCCTCGAGTGCGGCAACTACAACAAATGCCATGTGAAGAGTCTTTCTGACTGAACTTAGACTTTTAAAAGATTCCAAACTGATTGCCGCAGGGATGCTACTGTCTGGGGAGTGGGGACCAGGCACCTAGCCCCTTGTGGTTGTGTAAGAACAGATGGATCTGCTGGTTGATCATGGCGCCTCTTGGGCATGGATGGTGAGGGAGACAACCATGGACATACTTTATAGTGATTGGAATCATTTCTACCACATATGCCCACATTAGTTTTTCAGAAGCAAAGGAAAAAGAGGGGAGGCTGGAGAGAGAGAGACAGACAGAGAGAGAGAGACAGAGATAGACAGAGACAGAGAGACAGAGAGACCAAGAAGAGAGACAGAGATAAAGACAGAGAGACAGAGAGACACAGAGAGAGATGGAGAAAGAGACAGATGGAGAAGAGGAGAGAGAGAGAGAAGTAGCCCAAAGGAAAGAACATTCAGTGACAACCTCCCTAGCCACAGGTAAGCACCAAGAAGATTTGGCTCAGGGCCAGAGTGAAAGTACAGTCGATAGGGCATTTGCCTTGCATGTGGACAACCTGGGTTTGATCCTCGACATCCCATATGGTCCCACAAGCACTGACAGGAGTAATTCCTTGAACACAGAGCCAAGAGTAACCCCTGAGCATTGCAGGGTGTAACCTAAAAAAGCAAAAAACACAAAACAAAACAAACCAAAAACAAAGGAAACAAGGAAACAACAAGGGGAAGTAGTGGGTGCTGTACCCCCTGCCCAGGCTATGTCCTTCTGCTCTCCGAAGAGGCCACCGGTCCCTGACTGAATAGGCTGCTTTTGTCTCCCTTGGGCATATGTCACTTCAGCAGCCCGACAGAGAGGTCAGAGCGACTGGTGAGTGAACCGCACCTTTGCTTTGGGGGGATGAGGGAGGGAGGCTGTGAACCTGCTGAATTCCTCAGGGGGAGGGCCTTAAGGAAGCCTCTGGAAAGACATACCCTGGACCCCTGAATCCCCACCTGGCCGGCAAGGGGAGCGGCCCTGCGGGCTCAGCTCAGGCTCTCCAGACGGGAGCATCTTCGTGATGAGCTGACACGCTTCTCTCTCCCCTCAGAGGCGCCCTCCTCAGCCCCGCTGAAGGGGTTGCTGGGCTCTGGTGGGGAGGGGGCTTGTTAGCAGGGAGGAGCTGGCGGCTGTGTGGGCCTGGGCTCTCACTGGGACACACAGTCCCTCCCCATCCCTGAATTGTCTGGAGAAGTCACCTACCCTCCGAAGCCCCTGCCCTCAGCGGGGCTTCTGTCAAAGATGCATTCCGCCAATTGGTCACTCTGGGGCCCACAGGGGTCAGGTCACACTGCTTTCAAAACACTGCAGCAGCAGCCTTGTTCCCCCCAGATCGGCTGAAATCCTTTCTTAGATGACAGGTTCGCTCCCTTTGATGTCCTGAGCCTTCTAGAAAGCCTGAGAGACTGGCTACCCTCAGACCAGAGATGCTTCCTCGGAGGCCCTACTTTTCCCCTATTAAGGGGAAGCCAACCAGTTCTCTGGCCAAATGTTTTATTGACTCCCCAGGGAGGGGAATTCTCACCCTCCGTGGGAGGTTCTGAGGCTCCATTTATTCAGTCATGCCATTCAAGAGATGTTTCTTGGGGCCAGGGAGATGACTATGGGGTTACTGTGCAAGCTCTCTGTGCTAGAATCCTGAGGTCCACACCACATAGTGTCCTGAACACCAAGCTGGGGAAACCCCCACCCATAAATGGATATGGCCCTCCCCAACCAAAAATAAATGAAACATCAGAGAGCCTTTCACTTAGCTGTTTAGGGTTCTCAATGAACAAAATTGACAAATATCTCTTCTGTTATGGAATTTACCTTCTCAGGGAGAAATTGGAGGAAGTAAAGAGCAAATATGATCAACCACCTGACCATATAGTCAGTCAAAGTATAATAAAGGCTCTTGGAAAAAAGGGACCAGCAGAGTAGAGTGCAGAGATTAGAAGCTGTTAGAAGTTGGGAACATGTAGTGTATACAATCAGAGAAGGTGTGAGGGAGTCTCTACAACATTGGGGACTAGAACCCCATTTCACAGACGAGGCCACTGAGGCAGAGAGGAGCTAAGAGACTTGCTTGGAGTCTCACTGTCGGGAAAGGGTAGGGCCAGGGTTTGAATCAGTATCAACTGGCTTGGGCTAGGGAGATGGCTCACAGGGTCATATGCTTTGCATGTGGAAGTCTGGGGTGCAGTTCTTGAGTACTACACAGTCCCTGGAGCATCACCAGGGTCAACTTCCTAAGTACTGAGCTGGGAGTAGTCCCTAGGCACTACCAGATGTGCCCTCCCCTCCCCCAACAAAAACAAAGAAATAAACAACAGAAAATCTGGTGGCTTAAATCTGTATATCTTACCACATCCTTCGGTAAGCACTGCAGGGAACCAGGGGATGGGGAAACTGAGGCCGAGAGAAGAAAAGGATGTCACCCAAGGTCAAGGAGCAAGAAAAGAGTGGGTTTGATGAACCCTCTGTTTGCCAGGGGGAGAGGTACTTTAACCTGGGGTTCGCTAGGGGGTGGCCGTTTGAACTGGCTGCTTAGCATATAGGAGGCTCTGGGGTCCAGGCCGGAGCCCCTTCTCTGACCCAAACACCCCAGCACTGCCTGCTAGCCAGACATAACAAGAAAAGGAAAGATGAGGTGTGGGGAAACTTCGCTTCTTGTCATCTCAGGAACCTCTGTCCTCTGTAATGTGCATTAAGGGAAAATTCAACTATCATTAGAATGAATAATTCCTAAGTGAGTCGATGTCAGGAAAAGACTAAATAAATCGTCTAGACAGAATAAAGTGATGGTAAAACTTTGGGGAAGAGAGTTCCCAGGGTCCTGGGATTACTCAGCTTGCAAGAAGAAGGCTGGGAAGCTGCTGCAAATTCTACCCCTGGCGCCACCCTGGGTGCTGGAGGACAATTCCAGTGACTCTGCAGTTTGGCTTCCTCGTGCCACAACAAAGCATGTGGTTTCAAGGGCTCCGTGGTCAAGTCTGTGTGAGCACTGCTGCTAATGCGCGCAACTCCTGGGAACACCATGTGTGTGACCCCATTCAGAAATAACTGAGAAAGGGGAAGGAAGGAGGGAGAGGCAGCAGGCAATGTTCACATGCAAACTTGGACAAGTAGGTTGTTACCACCTCGGGGGCAGAGAAGGAAAGTTCTAGAACAACGCAGAAGCAAAATGTCCTCACCCAAATTTCTTTGCCTGAGATTTCTGCCCTGCTCTAACATTGCTGTCCCCATGGTCCTCTCCCTAAATGTCCCTGCTTCACTGTCTGCAACTAGGGAATATCCCCTTTCATGGGCAACCATATCTTCAAAGTGCTTTTGGCATTTGCACGGCTGACTAAAGCACTCCTCCAGGGATGAGTCTGATGCCAGGGGAGGGGGCAGCAGCTGGCCAGACTTGTGGCATGGCCCCACTGAGGAAAGCTCTCTGCTGTGTGTTGTAGAGGAGCCTGAGAGAAGGCCAGCTGGCTCAGAGCTGCCACTGTGCCTTCTTCTGTGGAACGGGGTGGGACCTGGTGTTGTTGGAGACTCAGCTAATAGAGTGGCAGTGGGTGGAGGGGGGGCTGTGGGTCAAGAGTCATGCTCAGCACCAAATAGAGGGTGTTGGGAGGATCCTCCCAGGATGGGAGAAGCATGCTGAAAGTAGACTATAGACCAAACATGATTGCCACTCA
>JAOXYA010024494.1:0-13290 GCA_028565675.1 Sorex palustris | reverse complement strand
GGCTCTGCCGTGCGGGCGAGATACTCTCGGTAGCTTGCCGGGCTCTCCGAGAGGGGCGGAGGAATTGAACCCGGCTCGGCCGGCGGGCTGCGTACAAGGCAAATGCCCTACCGCTGTGCTATCGCTCCAGTCCATATATAAGTTTAAATATATATATTTATATATATATATCAGTTTATAACCATAGATACCATGTGCCTTTTATTTTTCCATGCAACTTTCCTGAAGCATGACTTTCCTTCCACATGCCCTTGGATCTCACCATCTCCCGCCCTGGAGGAAACCGAGCCCCTGACCACTTAGTAAAGTCCAGGACAGTAAAGTCTTCATCCAGGGTCTGTGCAAGGGATAAAACTCTCTCAAGAGGCAGACACATCTGGAAAAATCCAACATTTGGTAGATAAAAATAGTCACACTGCAAACAAAAAGCAAAAAGTCTATTTTAAGAATAAAGCATAGTTCCAAAAAAAAAAAAAAAGGATGATAAACAATGATATATTGTGTGAAACCACAGAATAGAATTGTTGGTGCTGGCCAGTTTTCAGCTAAACAGAGAATGAGGGACATCATCTCTGATACAAATGACCAATAAAACTGCGAAATGGAATTGAAGCATGAAAAAAGTATCATTTTAATTTGGGGGCTCCCAACTGGCACTGGGGGGCGGGGGCGGTCTGCAGGGACCCTGGCAATTCCTGACCCACTGGGCTGGCAGCTCTGAGCGAGGCCCCTGGATGAGGTGCTGCTCGGACCCTGGCAGTTTCAGGACCCGCAGGGAGGTCCCCAGTGATGCTCAGAGGACCAGGTAGTACTGCGGGTCCAGTCAGGGCCAGCTGTGGGCAAGGCAAGGCCTTTAGCCCTGGTGCTACTTCTGTGGCCCCGAAATATTAAACTCTTGACCGAGCCCAATTGTACCTGTTTTGTCTGTTCGGAGGTTTTGTCCACACCCTGCAGTTCTTGGCGTGCTCCTAGATTTGTGCTCAAAATCTTCCTACGGGGCACAGGGAGCACCTGGGGTCAGCCCTGTCAGTGGAGTTTTAAATATTTGTCTCCAGTGGTCTGCTGCTAATATGTAAAAACACAGTCTTTTGTGCGCATTAGACTTGCATCTGCCACTCAGCTAAAATCCACTTACTAGTTCCAGTAGCTGTTACGCAGACTTTTGAAAATTTTCTCTATCATAATTTTTCTCTTCTCTCCAACAGGACATGCATGAGTAAGAAATTTAGATTTGTGATTTCAAATTAAATTTAGGTTCGTTATGTTTATAAATCTATTAATTTCTAAGAGTACTGCATCAAGCCAGTGGGTTAAGAAGAAAAGTGAGCGCACTGCATTCATAAAAGCTTTAGACCGCTTAGAGAAAATTAATTAGTATTTTGTAAATGCAATCAAACGACTCAAAAGTTCCTTGAAGTGACTGCTAAGTTCTACAAAACTTAAACAGGGAAAAATCAGATTTGTAATGTGAACTGAAAAGCTTAAAGAATAAACAGATGTTGCTACGTCGATTCTCAATACAACGAATACAGATTTTTAAAAGCCCAAACAAACTTTGAAGTGGCTCTTTCTACAAATAAAAATCAGGTTCACAGGTACTCCAAACTTGCAATACCTGTGTGCATCCTGAAAACCTGAGACACAATTTTAAAAGCTGAAATAAACCAGTGTCCTTAAACATCTGAGGTGAAAAAATCCATTTATTGGGGCAGGAGGCTAGTTCCGGCTCCTCCAGCCCAAGGTGGCCTTGAGACCCGCTCAACAGAGCCCACCATGCCTGCTCTGGTCCTCTGGGGGACAAAGTCTTTCTTCCTTCTCCCTCTTTCCTTCCATTATTATTATTATTATTATTTAAATTTAAATTATTATTTAAATTTTTTGGACCTTTGGGTCACACCCGGCGATGCACAGGAGTTACTCCTGACTCTGCACTCAGGAATTACTCCTGGCAGTGCTCAAGGGACTATATGGGATGCCGGAAATCGAACCCGGGTTGGCTGCAAGCAAGGCAAACGCCCTACCCGCTGTGCTATCGCTCCAGCCCCTTATTATATTATTTTTTGCGGGGGGAGCACACCTGGTAGTGCTCGGGAATCACACCTGACCTCGCAGTGCTCAGGGGGCCATATGGGGGTGCCGGGGATTGAACCCGGTTTGGCCAATACCCAACGCATCTCCCCAGTCATTCTTCCGTGGCTTCCGTGGGCATAGCACTTTTGCCGTCTCTGACTCTTCGCTCACTAAGGGGTCTGCTCGAGTGGAGGTCAGGGCATGGGGAAGGTTTCTATCCAGGGTATCCCTCCTTCCGGACCCCTCCCAGCCCAGCAGCACACAGGGCTTCTGTGGCACTGTGGAGACTGAATCTGGGCCCACTGCTGTCCTGTCACTCCGTGCCCCCTCCCCAGACCCCACTGCCCACTGTCCTCCGCTCGGACACCTGACTTGACTCGGTGCGCCCGTGGCTGGAGTCTCCTCCATGTCCCCAAAGACCTGAGTTCACGGGGAAGCCTCCAGAGTCTGTCCCCGCCTCAGCCCCACCGCAGTCCAGGCCGCTTCTGCTCAGACCACGGAATGCCAAGGCCTCCCCCCGCCGTAACCAACTCCATCCCTCTGCCACCTGGGCCACAGAAATGATGGGTCTGCTGATGTCACTCGCCCCGGGGCTCTTTCAAAGCCTTTCATGGCCT
Organism: Sorex palustris; assembly: GCA_028565675.1. Lineage (NCBI taxonomy): Eukaryota > Metazoa > Chordata > Mammalia > Eulipotyphla > Soricidae > Sorex > Sorex palustris. Next base: position 10,603 of record JAOXYA010024494.1, on the reverse strand, counting down.
TCCAGGGCTTTCAGGAAAGATTCTAACCCCCTTGGAGGGGGAGGGCAAGGCGCCCCTCCCTAGCCAGCCGCATCGGGCCCTCGCCAGCTCATCAGCTTACCAGCTCCCATGCCCGCTTCTCATCACGTTAATTCTAGCCCGGATCCCGCCGTGCCAACAGTTTTCCTGGCCTCCCACCCCACCCCGACCCCAGTCTGGGCTGAGGACACTCCCGGCTCCCGTGAGGACCAACTGCGCTTTCCCCTCCGCCTCCCTGGCTATTTATCACCTTGAACGAAAATCACTCCGTAGCTGTCCATGGGCTGGGACAGAGCATAGCGCCTGAGGTGAGTAAATGAAACCACATGTTCTTCGGATTTCTATTTCCAACTCCTGGGTGGTTCCTCCAACCACTCCCCCCAATTTTTTTCCCCCAAGCGTTCTCTGCTCTCCTAAGCAGTCAGAGATAGTCCAGTGGGGAGGGCGCCTGCCTTGCACACCGCCCACCTGGGTGTGCCCCCTCCCGCCCCCCCGGCACCCCATATGGTGCCCCGAGTCCCACCGGGAGTGATCCTGGAGTAGAGCCAGGAGTGACACCTCAGCCCAGTCGGGTGTGGGCCATCACCGGCGCCCCCCAAGAGTCCTTTACTCTCTCAGTTGGCCCTTGTCCCCCTGCCCCCGTGCCAGCGGCGTGGACAGACACAAGAGACACAGCATCCTGGTACTGTTTGGGCATCAGGGGTGCAGAGAGAGAGAGAACAGAGGCCAAGGCTGGTCTCTGTCCCACCTGCTCTGAGCCCTGCGGGGGGCTGTGGGGAGCCGTGGGGGGAGGAGTGGAAGTTCTTTCTTTGGTCCTTCGGGGCCATTCTGGGACACACCTCAAAAACTTCCTCAGCAAGTCTGAGCTCTGGCCTCTGATGCTCAGTGGGAACACGTCTTCCTCCTCCTCCTCCTCCTCCTCCTCCTCCTCCTCCTGTTCCTCACCCCTCCTCAGCTCACCCCCGGCCCTCACTCCTACTCCCCCAAACCTTTTCCAAATAAATAACTTGAAGGCAAGCCCACGTTTTTCGGATCCGACTTTGAAGACAGCCTAAGCTTTTTGCACTAGAAGCGCTCAGACTTTTAGCCTTTTCTTTGTATTGGGGGCGGATGGGTGTGGCCTTCCAAGCAGTGCTCAGGTAGACGGGGGGTCACTGCTGCCCACACCTACCCAAAGGGTCAGAGGGTTCAATGCTGGGCCTGGCCATCCGCTGACACCCGGGCCTGGCAGTGCTGGGGAGGGCCACCAGATGGATTCGTCTGCTCGTGCTGAGAAGGTGCCTTTAATTCTCTCTCGACTGTCAACACAGCCTTCCTATTTTCAGACATATTTCATTTTATTACTAGCGAACATTCCACAGAAGCATAAACAAGTCAAGTCCCCCCTAAATGATATCCATTTCAAACAAATGGCAGCAAGGGAAATACATTTTCTTTCATGCACATGTTTTGCTAGCCTGACATAAAAAGAACACTCGTAAAATAAACAGACCTCATACCTCATGTCATAGCTTGCCTAGTTTTTTGGTGCGGAGGTCGAGTATTACCATCCACAAGAGACAACGCAGACAGCGCCGGGAGGCCTTGCAAAGACACCGTTCTGGTGGTGCTGGGTGTGACTGACCTAAGGAATCTCTGTATTGCTCTGTCTCTGAGCGTCTCCCTCCAACAGCCGGTGGAGACGGTGCTGAATCTATCAGGAGGTGCAGCCTCCGAAACAGAATCAAAGCTAGCCTTGAACCTATTTCTCTGTTAAGCGAATGACTTGCATTCAGTTACCGCAGAGCCACAAATGAAACCCACAACTACCACTGATCCTTCACGAGGGAGGAAACTGCTCCTTCGCCTTTGGACTAGTTCAGGGCAGATGACAGGCTTGAGGATGTTGCAGGCTAGACCATCTTCTTGCCCTTTATTTAATTTTGCCATCCATCATCAAAGGTGACTGAATTTTTTAAGACTAAGGGAAACTTCAAGATTCTCTACCTTTATGCCACTTCCTGGCTCAGACTCAGTTGTGACCAATCTAAAGTTTTGGTTGTTTGTTTTTGGTTTGGGGTCATGCCGGCCATGCTCAGGGCTGACCCCTGGCTCTGCACTAAGGAATCACTCCTGGTGGGGCTGGGGACCCTAAGGGATGCCGAGGATGAACCCAGGGTCAGCTGGGTGGGGACTATCGCTCCAGCTCCACAAAATCCAAATTGCTTAAGAACAGGTTACATGGAAGGGTAGGACGCAGCTCAAGTGGTAGAGCCCCACAACGATGAAAAAATAACGACAAGTTACTCAGCCCCACGGAGAACACCCGCTCTGCCATTTCAGGGCTTCTGGAACAATCAAATGTTTTGACTTTCATTATAATAAAATATCGTCCTAAGGGAACTCTGGGCCTTCTCCCCATGTTCCAAAGCACCTCAAAGCGCCTTCACAGAGCAGCAGTGGCTATACCACAGGTGAGAAATAGCATCTGTGGACACTTTCTGACACATCAGAACATTCCTGGGGTGCAGAAGGACATGAGGCGACAGTCATTGATTACACAATTAAACTGAAAGCAGGTGACAGTACGACAGGGCTTATAAATGTTCTAGATTTTTCTGAATTCCTAAGAAAAAGCAATAGGAGAAATAGCCTTACAGAGCCTGTTTTCCTTCCTTTTTTTTTTTTTTTTTGCTTTTTTGGTCACACCCGGAGATGCACAGGGCTCTGCACTCACTCCTGGCAGTGCTCAAGGGACCATATGGGATGCTGGGAATCGAACCCGGGTCGGTCTCGTGCAAGGCAAACGCCCTACCCGCTGTGCTATCACTCCAGCCCCCAAAGCCTGTTTTTCAAATCCGTTTAGAATCATTTCAGGGTCAGCGTGTGATGCAGCGGGGAGGGCGCTGGCCTTGCACGTAGCCGACCCCGGTTCTAGCCCCGGCATCCCGTAAGGTTCCCTGAGTCTCTGAGCACAGAGCCAGGAGTCAGCCCCGAGCTTAGCTGGGTACAGCCGCAAGGCAAAAAAAAAAAAACAACTCCAAAATTAACCATGTCGGTCACTATTTTCAGTCACTGGTCTGTAACATGCATGGCCAAAGCTGTACCAATTCTCAGTCCCTGGTCTGCTCATCCATGCCCTACCGAGCAGACTAGTTAGTAGCAATTAAATGTATAAAACAGAATTTAAAGGACTAAATGGAGAACAGGCATAGACAACTGCAGACATTTACCTTTGCTAACTCTTACTTTCACCCTGGAAGAAATCCAAGTGTAAATTATAAGACTTCCTTCCATCCTGTGGACAGACACCATGTACGTGTTGGTTCTGCTGCCTGGTATCCTCGTTGAGAGGCCATCAGAGTGGGGACAAGGGGCTTCTGCTGCCATCCCCAATCCACAGAGATACCATGTTTGCATTCGGATAAGAACAAACATCTCAGAAAACAAACCAAGTGGGAAAAAATCACAATAATACTTAATAAATGGACAGGAAATTTAAAATCTGCCAACAAGGGTCAGAGAGATAGTCGGGGTAGTAGGCCCAGATTCAATCCATGGCACCCCATATGGTCCCCCAAGCCCCACCAGGAGAGATCTCCGAGCCCAGAGTCAGGAGAAAGCCCTGAGCACTGCCAGGCATGGCCCCCAAAACCCAACCACCCACAACCCTACCCCAGAGAAAAGAAGAAGCCTGGAGACTGCCTCCCTGCATTTCCCATAACCAAACATTCTCCAACCATCAGCCAAATCTCCAGATACTTTCTCACTTTGATGCCCGTTTCCTCTGCTCGACACCAACAGCTCCTCCGTCAGGCGCCCGCCCATCTCCTCTGCTGGCACCGACCATGCCCTCTCATCGAGGACTCCCACGACAGTGCTCCTCCTCCAGCTGCCCAGGTGAGGCCCGCCTCAAAGTCAGCCAGTGTCCCCGGAGTCCCCGCCACAGCCGCTCGCTCAGCCCCCAGGAGTGCCGGGGAACTCGCTCTGTCTCAGTCACCGTTGCCCCGCACTGCACTAAGGGACCATTGGTAAGTGACCCAGGCTTGGAGCAGCCGGACTTGACCCTTCCTGAAGCCGGATCCTTTGCACAGAATGGCAAAGCCGGACAGGCCTTCTCCCAAGGCTGATGGCACAGAGGGCACTGAAGCCAGAAGAAACGCCAGGGCCCGGCCCATGGGAGCCGAGACTGAAGCAGCAGGGGGACCCCTCTCATGTGTGCAGGGGTGCAGAGCTTCGAGGGACCCCGCCAGGGAGAGCGTCTCTGCCTGTACTGACGGCGTCTGCACCTGCCGGCAAGAACTATGGCAAGCCACAAAGGCCCATGCCCTGCAAAAGCCATAACCAAGTGTCGCTGCGTTCACAGCAAATTCATGTTCAATCTCCAAATAGCCCGACACGGCCACACCAGGGACCCCTTGGGAAGGTCGCTGCACGGCACGGCACGGCACGGCATTGCAAGAAGAAACCAGAGAAGAGTCTGACATACTCAAGTATTTCACTCCTTTGGAATACTGAAAATAAGCTCTGCCACCAAGCTACAGAGCAACAATTGAGCTGAAACAATTATTATTATTCTTTTGCTTTTTGTGTCACACCTGGCAATGCACAGAGGTTACTCCTGGCTCTGCACTCAGGAGTTACTCCTGGCAGTGCTCAAGGGACCGTATGGGATGCTGGGAATCGAACCCGGGTTGGCCGCGTGCAAGGCAAACGCCCTACCTGCTGTGCTATCTCTCCAACCCCCTGAAATTACTTTAAAATCCTATACAAACAAGTGTTAGCTGCAACTTCTACAACTAGTACTTCCAATGCTAAGACATCCCATTAGGTTTGGGGTTTTGTTGTTGTTGTAAATAAGTCTAGAACTGAAACCTATAAATAAGTCTAAAACTAAAACCTATTATCAGATAAACAGGGCACTTGATGGCTCTCTGGGCAAGTTGGGGGCAGCTTTTACCCCTCCAGAATACAAAGGATTGAGGAAACAATGGAAACGTGATTTCTTTGTTTTTACAATTTCCGCATATGGAAAAATAAAGAGTGAAAGCAGAGCTTAAGTATCAGCAATGTGACAGCCCGGAGGGCGCCTGCCTTGCACACAGTCAACCTGGGTTCGAGCCCCGGCATCCCATATAATCCCCTGAGCACTGCCAGGAATAAATCCTGAGTGCAGAGCCAGGAGTAACCTCCAAGCACCGCTGAGTGTGAACCCGAAAATAAAACAAACATGTATCACCAATAATCACTGCCACAGGATAGGACTGTGAGTTATTTTTTATCTTCATAAAACTGGTCTTATGCATAAGGGCAAATTTTCTACTCATGCTCATAACTATTTTTTTTAATAGTTTAAGCCGGGGTCTAGGGATGCATCTCAATGGCAGAGCAGGACTTGGAACCACATGGAAGGCCACTGGGCCCTGGACCACTGTCTCCCCTCCCTCCAGGCCTCAGGGCAGGGGGGCCCCCATAATGACGGGGCCAGGGGAAATCACCTAGAACTTCTCTCTTTGGAGCAGGCAGTGGGACGAAATTAGCCCAACAAAAGGCCTATTTATGAACATAAGGGTATCATTGGCATTTCAGGGGTCCTGCAGTGTGCCAGCCCATTGTTCCACGGATTTCCTAGCAGAGCAAACAATGATCGGCCCCCCTCCCCCACCAGAATTGGGGGCTGGGGGAAGGGAGGAGGAGACCACGGGTCAGGAGGAACAGGATTTTCAGAGCCTTACAGCAATTCAGGGTAAGCGGAAATGTGATTTTTCTTACAAGCGGCCACCGCTAATTCACAGAACCTGGGGTCATCAGCTGTGCCTTCTGCAGGGCAATTTAACTGCAGACCAGCTGGAAGGAGAAGCAAGAGTGAGGGGAAACAGCATCACGCAGACTCACGATATGGCCCCATTAAGCTCGGGGGTTTTCTCTCGGAGTCGGTGAGGGTTGCGTAAAAGCAAAGCCAGCCCCAGAGAAAAGAGTTTCTCACCGGCTGCCCCTGCAAGCTCCGACTGCGGGCCGTGTCTCACAGCACGCCCGGTGCTCGCCGGCAGGTGACTGCGTTTTAATTTCCGAAAGCCACAGGACGTAAGTCCGATTTCAAATTGTGTCAGGACTGGGATATTCAACACTGATAAAAACTATACGCTGATTTCTTGAAAGCAAACGATTCAGTTTGTGGGAAGGGAGCTTCTGTTTTGTTCGAAGCGCTATTTGCAAAGAAATTTACTCCCTGGCTTCTCAACCATGAATATTCAGCGGCAAAGCTACTGGCACAAGAAATGTTAGCTTGGTAGGTTGCAGGAACTGACCGTGCTATATATTCTGCATCGCTCACCAGGATGCAGAACGGATAAAACTGGCCAACACAAAACTTGGAACTTTCCACCAGAAAATGCTCGTTAGAGCTTAGAGTGGGGAAAAACACATTTGCGATTAACCCAAGAATCTCTTTGAATGACCATTCGGTGCATGGAGATGACCCCATCACCCCGAGTCCCAGGGAAACCCCGTGGACACCTTAATTTTCAAGGATTTCACTAGAAGAGAAGCGGCCTTGTAGAAGGATCAGGAAACCTGCAGAGGAAAAAGGGAACCCACGCGCCGGGTCAGGCCACCAGGAGCCAATAAGGCTGTCACATTACTCAGTGGGAAGGAACACACGACAGTTCTTTTATGTGAACATTAATAATGCGGCAAGAGGCTGACAATTTTAACGCAGGACTGGCTCTGCTCTGACTTGGGAAAAACTAGGGGCTGGAGCAATAGCACAGCGGGTAGGGCGTTTGCCTTGCACGCAGCCGACCTGGGTTCGATTCCCAGCATCCCCCGAGCACCGCCAGGAGTAATTCATGAGTGCATGAACCAGGAGTAACTCCTGTGCATTGCTGGGTGTGACCCAAAAAAAGCAAAAAAAAAAAAAAAAAAAAAGTAAAAGTCCTTGTCAAAAAAAAATGGTAGCTTTTATCACTTTCTTCGATAATGAGTGTCTGGGAACATGGCTCTGTGTAATTTGCCTTACATGTGGGAAGGCCTAAGTTTAATTCTTGGCACTGAAAACAAGTCTTTTTGTCAATAATTATTTAGAGTGAATTCATATATATATGTCATACATGTATTTATATAAGTATCACATGCTTATATAAGTATAACATGCTTAATCATGATCCTAAACATGCATATGCATATATACACATGCATGTATATATATATATATACATAAATCCACACATATGTGTGTATGTATATTTGTTTGAGGGCTACACTTGACTGCATGCTCAGGACTTAATTCTGTCTCTCCACGCAGGCGACCATAGGGAGGGCCAGAGACTGAACCATGGTTGGTTGCATGCAAGGCAAGAGCCTTGCCGATTGGACTATCTCTCCAGCCCTGATTTTTCCCATCTTTGTTAGTAGTGCTAGGAATTAAACCCAGGGTTTCACTGAGGAAAAGTATGTGCTCTCCCACTTGAACCACCACCTCCCTGTCTGTCTCACATACTGGAGTCAAGTGCAGTGAAAAACTGCACTTGACTTCAGGAATGACAAGACCAGCAAGGGACAGGATTCGGGTTTGACCGACTCTATCTGAGGTCATTGCATACACTGCATGCCATGTCTGAGAAGGTTCCCAGTATTTTTCCATTATGGGCCCTTCTTGGTTTCCGTCTTAACCCTTAATAAAAACATGTAATTATCTTACTACTTACCTGGCTGCTATTCCAGCTTTGTCTCCTCTACTTTAACTCCTTGACAACAAAGTCTTGTCTGAGTTTTGTTTTCTTTTTTACCATAGCATCAATAAACATTTACTAAATGAATTTGTGAATAAATTAAAAAAAAGAGAGAAGAAATGTGAGCTGTTTCTTCTCAAGAACATGTCTTCTACTGACACAACACTTAATGCCTTCAGTTTGTGAATTAACCATGGAAGTCTTCCTTCATTATTACAGATTGTTCTAAGATTTATGTGTCCTTTCAGAATCATCCTCCTGAGGTGTCCTCTCTCATTCTCTCTCATTTGCTTTTGTTTTTTTGGTGGGGGGAGGTCATACCCGGTGATGCTCAGGGGTTCCTCCTGGCTCTACACTCAGGAATTTCTCCTGGCGGTGCTCAGGGGACCATGTGGGATGCCGGGGATCGAACCTGGGTTGACCGCGTGCAAGGCAAACGCCCTACCTGCTGTGCTATTGCTCCTGCTCCCCTCTCACATTTTCTGATTTGCACTTCACTGTTTCTCTGTATCACTGGCATCCCGTTGTTCATCGATTTACTCGAGCGGGCACCAGTAACGTCTCATTTGTCCCAGCCCTGAGATTTTAGCAGCCTCTCCTTACTCTTCTTTCCCAACGCTGCCGTATTGGAGGCTCTTTCAGGGTCAGGGGAATGAGGCCCATTATTGTTACTGTTTTTGAACTTGTATTATATATTTTTTCTAAGACTGGTCTTTCATTTTGCATTTATGTATTAACTTTTAGTAGTTTTGTGGACACAGTGGTTCTCAGGGATTACTCCTGGGCCTGTGATCAGGGATCACTACTGCAGGGCTTGGGATACCAGATGGAGTGCTGGGGATTGAACTGGGTTTGCTATGGGTAAGCGAGTGCCCTGCCTCTTGTATTATACCCACAGTTCCATCCTACATAACTTTTCATAAAATTTTTTCGTATTGCCTTCCTTCAGGTACACGTTTTAGTTTGTAATTACACATAAATTATCACAAACATTTAATAATTGTTCTCTCTTCTTTCGACCCCCCAGCTTGACAGCCTTTGAGAAAAAAATGAAACCAGAAATAAATGCTTCACCACTGGGTTGGTTTCCTGGAGAATTCTCACTGAGACTAAGGGTTCAAAATATAAAGAAGTTCAGAGCCAGAGTAATAGTACAGTGGGTAAGATGTTTGACTTTCATATGGCTGACCAGATTTGATCTCTGGCACCCTGTATGGTCCCCTGAGTCACCAGAAATGATCCTTGAGCACAGAGCCAGAAATAAGCCTTGAACACTGACAGGTGTGGCACCAAAACAAGATATAGATGAGATATATAAAATATAAAATTTCTACTGTAATTCAAGGCTGAGAAAATAGCGATTCAAGACATGTAGGTGTATGGTTTATGCCTTTAAACAAGGGTAAGATCTGTCCACCTTTTTCAGGTGGACAGTTGGTAATATCTGAATATCTGGGGGGACACGTCCTCTTTTTTTTTTGTCATAACATATGACTGCTATTGGCATTGAGTGGGCCAAAGCTAGGAATGCTGTTAAATCATGTATAGTACACAGGGTAGCCCCTTACAAGGAAAAATTATCCAATGAACTTGCTTAAGAAAACCTGTTCTTAAATAATCAAAGCTGAATACACAGTTTGAAGGCTTTATCATGGAAAGCTCCAGGCCCATCTTTATAATCACCAACATTGATTAGGGCCCTGTTGTACTAATAACGACTTGTGGGATAAATTTAAGACTTGAAAAATGAGTTCAGTGTTGAATTCAGGATAAACGTTGAAGGCAGTTTACCAGAAACAGAGTACAAGAGAAAGAACTCTTTTTTTTTTTCTTTTTGGGTCACACCTGGCGATGCACAGGGGTTACTCCTGGCTCTGCTCTCAGGAGTTACTCCTGGCGGTGCTCAAGGGACCATATGGGATGCTGGAAATCGAACCCGGGTCGGCCGCGTGCAAGGCAAACGCCCTACCCTCTGTGCTCTCTCTCCAGCCCCGGAGAAAGGTCTTGAGGGGCGACCCTGAGACAATGTTGGGGGGACGAACTACTCTGGTGGAAGGTGTGGGGTGGGAACTTTGAATGCAGGAAACCCCAGCAGTCATAGTATTGTAAATTACCGTGACTAAAATAAAATTTTGGGTGGGGGGGTTTGCCACACCCAGCGATGCTCAGGTGTTAGTCCTGGCTCTGCACTCAGGAATTACTCCTGGCGGTGCTTGGGGGACCATATAGGATGTGAGGGACAGACGCCCTACCTGCTCCCCTCCCCTAAAATTTAAAATTAAAAAATTAAGAAAACAAAGAAAGGGGTGGAAGAGATAGCACAGAGGGTAGGGCGCTTGCCTTGCACACGGCCAGCCCCGCTTCAATTCCCAGCATCCCATTTGGTCCCCTCAGCCCTGCTAGGAGACATCCCTGAGCACAGGGCCAGGATTAAGCCCTGAGCATTGCTGAGTGTGACTCAAATAAATAAATAAAAGATGAAATAAACCACACAAGTTAACATGCATAAAGTACTTAAACAGGTAATGTTAGATAATTTTTTTCCGGGGGGGGGAGGGTCACACCCAGCGATGTACAGGGATTACTCCTGGCTTTGCACTCAGGAATTACTCCTGGCAGTGCTTGGGGGACCCTATGGGATGCTGGGACTCAAACCCGGGTCGGCCTCGTGCAAGGCAAACGCCCTACCCGCTGTGCTATCGCTCCAGCCCTCAGGTACTATTATGTATTAAGTAACATATGTTGTAGGTGGGCGGAGCGATAGCACAGCCGTAGGGCTTTCGCCTTACAAGCGGCCAGCATGGCCGACCCGAGTTCGATTCTCCGCCCCTCTCGGAGAGCCCGGCAAGCTACCGAGAGTATCTCGCCCGCACGGC
>JAOXYA010024476.1:0-13290 GCA_028565675.1 Sorex palustris | reverse complement strand
CTCCAAGGTGCTCTCAGCGCTCCCCCCACCTCCCCCCCCCCCCACCCCGCCCCCGGTGACTCACACTGGGAGCTGGCAAGCGAAGAAAACAAGAATCGATATTTTAATTCATGCTCTTCAGCGGCGGGAGTGGATGGCCGACCGGGAAGGTGACAGGAATGACTCTCCTGGGCTGGGCACTGCCCACGGGGACAGGACCCCGCCCCTGGGACCCCACACTCAGGGCCTCAGGCTGTTGTGGTCCCCTTGGACTGTTTAAGCAATAGGCGAGACTCAGGTTGTGGACAGACGCTGGCCGCAGGGTGGGGGTGAGGGGGGCCGGCTAGGCGTGGCTCTGGAGGGCGCAGGGGGCTCACGGGTCTGAGTCCTGGGGTCTCCTATCGACCCCCTCCTGGCCTGGGGTTTGGCCTCGGCGTCTCGGCACTCCTGAGCCTCTGCCCGCGTTTGCTGCTGTTCTCGCGGAGGGAGGCCCGGCTCGTCCCCGTGGCCCTGCGGCTCCTGCCCTCCTGCGCGGCTTGTGGCCTTCTCCCTCCTAATCTGCTCTCTCTGCGCCGCTCATTTTTCTTACAAACGCCTCATACTTGGCTGCTGACTTCTGTTTACAAATCTGCCCCCAAACCATCCATCACGCGGTGCTGAGTGACTCCCGGGCAGGTAAGGCAGTGGCCGCAGCAGCGGTCCTGGTGACCAGAGGCCAGAGCGCCTGGCGGCCAGCCAGCCTCTCCCACGGCCGTCACTGCCCCCGCGTGCTCTGGGCGCCCACGCAGGACACTCGGCCTGCGTGGGCCAGTACCGTCCATCTCCACCTCTGCACAGTTTATAGAGGTATTAGCCGGGCAGGTGGAAAGGACTTGGGGAGATGGACATGCCCGGATCCTCAGGCCTTGGGACCCCTCTCCCACACAGCAGCCCCCCAGTCCCGCTCAAAGCGTCAGAGGGAGTGACGCACGCGTCTCCACCTCGCCTGTGTTTCAAAGTCCCATTTTTATTGTTTTTTTTTTCCCCTTTTTGGTTCACACCTGGTGGTGCTCAGGGTTACTCCTGGCTCATGCACTCAGAAATTACTCCTGGTGGTGCTCGAGGGACCCTATGGGATTCTGGGGATCGAACCCAGGTCTGCCGCGTGCAAGGCAAATGCTCTACCCGCTGTGCTAACGCTCCAGCCCCTCAAAGTCCCATTTTGAGAACAGCCTTGGGGTAGCTGGTCCCCGTGCACCATCCCCCCCTGCACCTGGACCGCCCCTCGCCAACGCCTGGGACCAGGGCAGTGTCTCCCCTCCTTCCAGGCCGACACAGTCACTGGCCGTCCGCCAGAGCTTGGTGCTTTCGTTCCACTCCAGCCTCTGTGTGTGCGTTCTGAGGGTTTCCATGGTGCGTGGGGACTGATACCTGCCCTGAGGAACAATGTCTGTGGGCCCCACCTGCCCCGTCTGTCCCCTGCTCCCCGGCCCCAAGTCCTGCTGTACCGTGGGGTGTCTCCAGAGTGGCAAGTGCCCGAACTGGGGCAGGAGCGTCCGGGGGGCGTCTGGCATCAGCCATGCACAGGTGAAGGGTCCTAAGGGTCCTTCGCAGCCCAGACACTCCAAAGGCGAGATTGTGCCTTCTGGGAGCTGTGGCCCCGAGCATCGTGCAGTCCCGGTGGGGGAACCCTGGGGGACTGCGGACACCGAGGTGTGGGTGCTGCCTTTCTCTTTGCTGAGGTCCCAGAACCTTCTAAAGGGCAGAAGGGGACTCAGCACTGGGGCACCCGGAGAAAGCTGGGGGCCTTGGTTCCTTGACCCCTTTCTGAAAAAAAAAAAAGAGTCAGAAGCAGCCCCTGGTAAGTCAGAGACGTCACCAAAGGGGCTGCTGTTGGCTGACTCGGGGTGGGGTGTGGGGGACAGTCAGTCCCAGTTCCTCCTCCTGGGGGCCGTTTTCGGCCGTCTCACCGCCAAGGCCTCCCGCTGGCCGCCTCTGGCCACCTCTGATAACAGAGAGGGCAGTGCAGGGCTCGGCTGAGGGCTGAGGCACGTGAGCTAGACTCATCGCCTAAAGACGGGGAGCTACCGCCTAGGGGCCAGGGTGTGTCAAGACCTCAGTCCCCAGCCCCCTGTATGGTCCCCCAGCAAGCAGGAGTGATCCCTGAGCACTGCAGGGTGTGGCCCCCAAGCCCAAAAGCAGACAAAGAAGAGAAACAACAAACCAACCCAATCCCACCAACCGCACATTAACTTCCTGTTTATGGGCCGGCATCTCACCCTGTACTCTTGCTGTTGTTTTGGGGTCACTCCCAGGGTGGTTGGCGACCAGTCCTCAGTGCTCATGGTTCCCGGGTGGTGACAGGGTCTGAGTAGGGTCCACTGCACGCAGCCTCCGAATTGTCTTTCTGGCCTGTGAGTGGCCCCCTTTGCTGAGGGACGCTCCAGGCAGTGGTTCTGCCCTTCCCCTGGGAGTGTCCATCTCTGCTGAGCCCAGAGCTGCTCACGGATGCCGGCTCGCACGCGGCCACGTTCAGCTGGACAGTGCTGTGGCTGAAGCTGTGGGCTGTGGTCAGTGCCAGGTCAGAGAGCAGTGTGCGTGGACAGATGTGACCAAGACGAAGTACTGACAGTGAACCCACACCTGCAAGCAGGCACGAGAACAAGGGGCGGGCACGAACCCTGCACAGGTGACTAGCACCCGGTGACATGTGGACCCTCTCCTGAGACTCCTGCCTCAGCCAAGCTGGCTCACACCCCGCCCGGAGCAGGCCACAGGCTGGTACCTCCTCCTGCTCTTCCATCACTTCCTGTCACCGCTCCCGATAGGGCATGGAGGCGCTTTTAAATGATTTTTTCACCCTGGTATGATTGATAGTCATTAGACGGAACCTTCTCAGAGTTGAGCCCCGGAACACGGTTCTCTTTTGTGCTTTCGGAACAGTTTGAGGGATTGGCACATGACCTGGGTGTAAATGATTTAATAATGGTTTTATTAGCAGCACGCTCACAAGATTCTTGGAAATTGGCTCTTGCAAGCTGGCGCGCGCTGGCTCCCAGCACGCCCTGCCAGCCCGACTCTTTCCACAGCTTCGCTTTAAAATATGGAAAGCTTAGGTGTAAGAACAACGGCGCGGTCCTTTATTGCCACCATTAATTTGTCCAGGGGTTCGGGTAATCCTCTTTGATGATATGTAAATCACCCCGGCTGCTGCCTCGCAATGCCCGGGTAGGAGAGTTCGACAGCGCACACTAATTAGACACTAATAAGCATAGATTAGTGGGAGCGCCCAGAAAACCCTTTTTAATGGATTCATTGACGGCATCGCCGGGGACTGGCAGAGTCGGCTAATGACTCTGAACAGGCACTTCTCCCAGAGAACCGGATTAATGAGAAGTAAATGGGTCATAAATCCCGCCGCCGACACAGTGACGGGAAGTCATGAGAGTGAGATGTGAACCCCTCAGAGTCGGAGCTGAAGCCCACCACGGTGTCAGGACACACCCCAGGTGGACTCCCACTCTCAAAGGAGCACTCGGGGCAAGTTTCCAGCCACGTGCCTCAGTTTCCTCATCTGTAAGGTGGGCAGGTATCAGGAGGCCTTAAGGATGGGCCAGCGGACTTAGGAGCAAAGATCTATGTGTCGGCTCTGCTGGTCCAGAGAAGTCTCCAGTACGGATGCGAGCAGAGACCATTGCCCTGAGGAAGCACATGGTGAGAAGAAAGTTGATGTAGAATTAAGGTTCATCGAGGCTGAGCCAGGGCCAGGCAGGGTGTGAGGTGAGTCTGTGGAGGGTGTGAGGTGACAATCTGCCAGGGTGTGAGGTGAGTCTGCCTCGGTGTGAGGTGAGTCGTGAGGTGAGTCTGTGGAGGGTGTGAGGTGACAGTCTGTCAGGGTGTGAGGTGAGTCTGGCTGGGTGTGAGGTGAGTCTGACTGGGTGTGAGGTGAGTCTGTGGAGGGTGTGAGGTGAGTTTGTGGAAGGTGTGAGATGAGTTTGGCAGGGTATGAGGTGAGTCTGGCTGGGTGTGAGGTGAGTCTGTGGAGGGTGTGAGGTGACAATCTGCCAGGGTGTGAGGTGAGTCTGGCCCGGTGTGAGGTGAGTCGTGAGGTGAGTCTGTGGAGGGTGTGAGGTGACAGTCTGGCAGGGTGTGAGGTGAGTCTGTGGAGGATGTAAGGTGACAGTCTGGCAGGGTGTGAGGTGAGTCTGGCAGGAGGTGAGGTGAGTCTGTGGAGGGTGTGAGGTGATAGTCTGGCAGGGTGTGAGGTGAGTCTGTGGAGAGTGTGAGGTGAGTCTGTGGAGGGTGTGAGATGAGTTTGGCAGAATGTGAGGTGAGTCTGGCAGGAGGTGAGGTGAGTCTATGGAGGGTGTGAGGTGAGTGAGAGGTGAGAGGGTGAGAGGATGTGAGATGACAGTGCTCCTTCTGCAGGTGGGGATATGGAGTGAACTGGGCATGTGCTCCAGCCCCGCCACAGAACCGCTGCTGTGTCAGACCCTGTAACGGTGGTTGGCCAGCTATATGTGGAGCGTTGGACAGACTCACTCTCTGGGGTGTCTGTGTGTCTTTGCCAGGGAGGGGGGGGCGAGCAGGTGGGCATTTGTGGGGAAATGGCTTCCAGTTAGCCCGAATCTAAGCCCAAACCCTGCGCCTTCGCTCAACTAACTGTATCTCTCTGGATACGGGCAGCTTCTGGGAGGCTTGAGTTTCACCCAGCAAAGCGGGACCAAACGCTCACTCCTCAGAATGGCATGAGGGCATGAGCAGAGTTCAGTCCATTGCAACCACTGAGTCCCCGAGAATCGGGGTCTGACCAGTGGCCAAAGAGAAAGCCCAGCCCGGGCCATCCTCACAGCTGGGCGCAATGCTGGAGAGAGAAACGGTAGCTTGCATGCACAGCGAATCCCATGGGCTTTGAGAGGAAAGGAAATCCTTCAGTCAGCCGCATGTGGAGAAGTCAGCAGGTGGGACGGGAGAAGAGGATGGTCTCTTTCGTGGACTAGATCGAAACGCAGTGGCCGGAGAGCAACAAACAGGCCTGTCCAATTCTGTTTGCTGAAGGGCGGCCCAGGGGTGAGGGGGCGTGAGGGGGAGCCCAGAGGCCTCAGCGGGGTGGAGGGTTGGGGGGACGCTGACCCCACGGAGGAGGTGGTGTGGGACAGACTGTCCTTCCCAGCATTCTAATCACAGTGACTAAGAAAAAAATTTGCGAGAGGAAAAGGCTCAATTTAGTGCCCCAAGCTTGGCCTCCCGGATATGGACACAGTAACTTGTGGCGTTTTGGAACTGTGTCAATGGGTATTTTTTTGTTGGTTGGTTTCTGGAATTTCCTATTTGGGTCCAGGAAATAATTTCCTATCTGGAGGTAACTGGCCAGTGCAGAGTCAACAGACTGGCTGTGTTCGCAGAGGCCTTGAGAGTTACTCACTCAACCTTCCAAGTACTGGCTTGAATCTGATGAGCATGGAACGGCATCGTTTGTGTGTAAATGGGAAGGAAACTGTTTCTTCAGAGAGTCTCAAGCTTTGTCAGTGACGACAGAACAAATAACCCTTCCGGGGGTCTCGCTTCGTCTTCTCTCGTTCTTTGTGGCGACAATCACAAGTCTTTCCACTTTTGTGAAAAGCGTTTTGTGAAATGTGTGCGTTTCCTTGCCTGAAATTGGATATCTATTCTTCTTTTTTTGGAAGGATTTCAGCATGTATTAATAGCAAGTGACTTTCAACATAATCACGTCGGTCCTTCGCGTGCGTCATTCCGTTCCAGGCGGAACTATTAAAAATGATCCCAGCGTGAACAATTGTTGTGTGGCTTCGAGCTCTGCCAAATGAAAAAGACTTTTATGCAAGTTCAAACTTGCATAAAATCGGCAAATAAGATATGCAGGAGGATCTATTGGTCTGAACATTTTTGTGATTTGATGCTGGGGATAACTCATCCGGCGTACAGTTATCTGGCAAGTTGCTTATTCATGGGTGAACCGTCTAAAGAGACAACAAGGTCCGGGTGCTCAGTGCCTCTGACGGTTGACCTCGAAGGACAGATGCAGTTCTCAGACATCCCTACACTTGGCTTCAGAAGCCCTGGAATTGGCACCTTGAAAAGCAACAATTTTCTGGGTGTTAAGAATCATTCCAGGTTCTCTTACAATGGGACAGTTAAGGAAAACCAGGCTCCCTCTGACACGCTGATGCAATTTGTGTTAAGTGTGAGTCTCGTGATACATGAGGGCATCACTGTGCTAAGCGAAATGGGACTCATCTGGAGGCAATGCAGGGAGGGAGGGAGGGAGTTGTTTCCCGCCTTTGTGCCGATTCGCGTGGAGATCCTAGCTGCATTGCTGTGATGTCGGGCTAACACCTGCACTCTCCCGATACCCCTCTTTCTGCTTTGCTGGTGTGGTCCAGCAGTGCCAGGTGACCGAGGGGCCCCCAAGCTCTAGACCCCGCAGTGGCCAGGAAGGAAAGGGAAGACGGGCCTGGAGGCTGGCGCATGGAATGCAGCGGGTCAGGGCATGTCTGGGCTCTGGCCAGACTCATCTTCAGTCCAGAGTGGTGCCCAGAGGCTGAGGGGTAACCTAGCCCCACCCGGGGACAGCAGATGCTGATGACAATGACTGTCCTTCTGCTAACCTTCCTTGCCTTGCCCTGGGAAGTGCCGTTTGCAGTGGCACCCAGCCCTTGGTTTCCAGCTGGGGGTCTGAGGGCTGTCTTGCTCTAATTCTGCACTGCTGAGGCCTTTTGTCCCCTCCTTGGGGTTGGTGCTTTTCCGTGGTATTCACGTGCCAGGCTTTTGCGAGCGGCATTGAGCTGTGAGGGTCTCGTGTAGCCCTGTGGCCTGGCCACTCCGAATTCGCTCCAGGTGCTGCGTTCTGTTCCGTGCCTGCTGCCTTTTGAGGGCACAGCGTGGGGGGATTCTTGCACACGCGGGCTTCTGTCTCTGCACCTCCAGAACCGGAGAGGTTTGCTGAGCCCCAGCGGGAGAGAAACGTGTGGCCAGGGGCTGGGGGGCCTTGGAGTTAGCCCAGGTGCAGCTCATAGTGGGGCCTGTCCCCAGCCAGGGTGTCACGGCAGGTGGGCTGAGCCGTCCTCAGGGTGCCCTCCGAGGGGTCCTGCCACCCCCCCTTCTCACAGTCCCCGGATGCGGCTCCTTCAAGGCTGACCCAGAAATGGGACTTTCTGTCCAGGGGCTGTTTCCTCAGGCCCCCCCCCCGTCTGCACTCCACGGGGGGCCGGCACCTCTCCAGCTCACGTCCACCGCTTAGTGACACTCCAGTTTGTCACCAGCTGAGTCCGCGGCTCACGTGTGTCCCTCCCGGTGGGTTTAAAATCAGGCCCAGCAGGGACGGTCAGCGGGCCGGACCCTCGGAGCAGCAGCGTCGATCATAAAGGAAAAACAATCATCACCCATCGGGTTTCACCGTGGGCAGTGCGCTGGCATTTCTGGTGCCTTAAGATCTTTAAATGGTTGTTTGCACGGCAGATGAATGAAAAGAATGATTTTCCTCAATTGTCCGGGTTACCATAGTAATTCCTTCTGGGAAATCAGGCAGCTGATCAGCAAGCCCAACGCCTGCAGTCAGGAAAGAGACGGGGATCGGCGAGGACGGACTGTAGGCAGGGCCGCCAGCAGGTCCTCACAGAGCGAGGGCCAGGGAAGGTGCCACGGTCTGGGCCTCATGGTCACGTGCCACACACATGTGCCTTCCAGCTCTGTCTAAAAACAACCGTGGACGCTGTCAAGTAAGTGCAGAGAATGTACTGGGCCTGTGGAGACAGCCTCAGGCTATAAGGCAGATTCTGTGGTTGCCTTGGGGGCTTGGGTGGGAGAAGGCACCGGGCTTTGGGGCCAGAGCAGCTATGGGACAGCAGGAAAGCGTTTGGCTTGCACATGGCAGACCTGGGTTCGATCCCCAGTGCTGCCGAGAGTTCCCTGAAGCTGCCGGGGGTGACTTCGAGGTGTAGAGCCAGAAATGAGCCCTGAGCACTGCCAGGCATGGCCCCCAGAACAACAAGCGGACAAACCCACCCAGCACTGCGGGTGCCCAGGAAGCAGCTGCCCTGGGAGGTAGCCGGGGGAGTGCGGGGAGGTAGAGTGGGGGCAGCCGGCTGGAGGGAGGTGGCCTCTTGTGCCCGGCCTGTCCGGAAGCTCACCAGGCCCGCACTCAGCCTCGCACCCCTGTACCAGCAACTCTGGGATTGACTTCCACGCGGAGGGCCCCACCCCGAAAGCCCAGGGCCGGGAAAGTGTCCAGGGGCTCAGTCCTGAAGGAACATATTTCCATCCTGAGCTGCGGCGACTCCAGCCTGTTCTCCTGCCTCAGTAACCGCTGCTTGCTCCCACCAGCGACCTCCCAAGTTCCGGAGATGCCGGCTTGGCTGCTGCTGGAATGTGGGTGTCAAACGTGTTTCCAGTGAATGTCAAGCACAGCAGAAACGGGATCTGCCTGAAGCTCTCCGACCACCCTGGCGGCTGCTTGGATGACTGGTGTGGACAAGTTGGCCTGTGTGCCGGGGCCAGCCGAGGAGATGCCCTGCAGGCCCTGGCCTCCTTACACCGAGCACCGGACACTGAGTCCCCAAGTGCCCCCAGGAGACGGCTGGGCTCTGGCGCACAGGCCTCGGGGGGCAATAGCCGGGAAGAGTCTCACGTCGTCCCAAGAGGTCATCCCAAGAGGACTGCGGCCCTGCCCACTGCCAGGTGGGCTCCCCCGGGATGGGGGCCGAGAACTCTGGCTGGGAACAAGGCTGCGTGCGGTGGAGACGCCTCTGGCTGTGGGCTTGGGTGGGAGCTGGGGCCTGTCCATGTCTGGAAGCAGAACAGTGTTGAGCCTGGCTGTGGGGGGGGGAGGGGGGCGACGGGGAAAGGGCCCAGCCTGGCCCATCCCACGGACACTGAAACACACGTGTCGGACTCGCTCTCTCTCTCCATGGTCTCTGCCATGGGAGCCACCACATGGGATCCGCTAGTCACCTTAGCGTTAAAACTGACGCCTCCATGTATTGAGATCTACCTGGGATGGAGTCAGGCAGAGAGCACTGGACAGTGAGCACTGGGCCACAGTGTTGTCTGGGCTTAGAGGCTCTCTCCATGTCAACGCTGGCCTGCCCGGTGTCCTGGGGCCAGTGGCAATGCCGTTGCTTCTGAGGTGGCTAAGTTGGGCCGATACCCCCAGTTGGGGTTGGAGAAGCAGGACTCACATCTCATGACCCGTGGGGCAGCTGACGGGGGCCCAGAGATGTTACTTGATTCAGAAGGACCCGAGGGTTTCCAGGAGAGTGACGGTGAAAGAAAGCTGAGTCTCACGATTACCGTGGTGATGACCGTGGGGGACAACGGTGCCCGGAGCTTCCTGGGACAGAAGCGTCACACCTGCCCCGCACCTGCCCCCCCACCGCCTTCCCCCTCAACGCCCCGTGCCCAGAACTCCCCCGCACCCAGACCCAGACCGTAGGCTCCCTTCCCGCCCGCCAGGGGCACCGCACCGGCAAGGAAATTAAGCGGGGAAATGAAATGTGAGGCCCCCGGGCCGGAGAGAGCGGAACCCCCGCACCACAGACGGTATCATTTTGTATTTTGAGAATGCCAAGAAATTCATTTTGAAAACCTCTTAGAACTAATAAAAGAGTTCAGTGCCTTGCGCAGCCGGCGTGCAGCAGATAAGATGAATTTACAAAGGAATCAATTGTATTTCTATGCACCAGGAATGAATCATGGGAAAATGAAATTAAGCAAACCATTCAATTTGCGATAGTTTCAGAGAGAATAAGACGCTGAAGCAAATACAATGGAAGGCGCCTGACTGTGTGTCCTGAGCCACAAACGACAAAACACCCGCAGGAACGCGGAAAGAAACGGAATCTTCTGGTTGGAGTGACTCGTCAAGAAAACGAGACAAAAGCCATCAAGATTGGGAAGAAAAGAGGAACCGTGCCTGCAGATGGATGCTGAATCCTGTTTTGTTTGCTTGGGACCCACCTGGCCGTGCTCAGGGTTTGCTCTTAGGGCCAAGAACCTCGCCTGCGGCATTCTCTCCAGCCTTAGGTGTTAACATCTTGTATGTTACAAAAAAAAAATAAAAATAAAAATAAAAATAACAAAACCCCTAAGAATTCACATAAAAACTACTGGAAACAGAGAAAGAGTTTGGCAAGGTTTCAGAAGAAAAGGTTCATGAACAGAAATCAATTGTGTTTTTCTAGACAGTAACAATGAGTGCTGAGTGAAGAGAGGGTCCATTTACGATAGTGGTTGGAAATATGGAGAAGTATTTTGAAAAGAAATGCCAACTTGTATCCTAAACACTAAAAAACAGTCTTGAAAGAAATCTAGGACGACCTAAACAAAGGAATGAGCTTCCACGTTCCTTCATCAAAAGGCTTAATCAGGTTACTATGACAACCCTCCAAATTGATGGAAAGATGAAACAGCCTTCCTGTCAACATCCCCGCTGTGGCCCAGGACTTGATGAACGGATTGTGAGTCACGTGGAAACGCCAAGGACCCGGGACGGGTGGTCTCTCTGACTCACCACCCGGGGGGAGTCACGTGTCTGTGTCCCAGTCTGTGGTACGGAGCAACGGCACAAAGCCAGGACAGGGCCAGGAAAGGATTCCCAGGCTGGGGCTCGGGCCCTGGGGCC
Organism: Sorex palustris; assembly: GCA_028565675.1. Taxonomy (NCBI): domain Eukaryota; kingdom Metazoa; phylum Chordata; class Mammalia; order Eulipotyphla; family Soricidae; genus Sorex; species Sorex palustris. The sequence goes on along the minus strand of JAOXYA010024476.1, from coordinate 2,693 downwards.
AGATGTGTGGAGGAACACCACAAGATTCCAGAGTCTCTGGCCTGGGGAGAAGGGGGAAGGGGCCATTCCAGCCTGGGAGACAGCACGGCCACCCCCAAAACATCGGCAGTAGAATTCCAAGGTGAAGGAGCAATTAGCTCTGAGGCACCACCTAGAGAAGCACAGGCCAGCCCACAGAGAGAAGGCTCACAGTACTGGAGACAGCAGTCACCTTGAGACAGCTCAGAATCCGCCCCCCCCCCCCCGCCCCGTGACAAACAGGTCATTCACATTGGTTCTTCTGTGGAGGGGAGAGCCAGCGAGAGGAAGGGGGTGGCCCGGCTGTGACAGGAGGTATAGGCTTGTGAGTTTAGATTCCAGTGTTTCCTCACATGCTGAGGCCTCCCACAACCTTCCCTGGGAGGGGCGTCCCCAAAGGAAGGGCCTGGAGGTGGCCCAGAGGCCCAGGAAGAGCCCCAGGCAAGCATGAGGTCCTGAGCCCGATCCCCAGGCCCACGCATGTGTCGTGTGACTCTAACTGTTCTTCGGGGGAGCAGAGAAGTGAACACATGGAGGAATGTGTGAAATCCACGCTCCGGGGGGCAGAGCTCACAGTTGTGGTGCTTCTGTTCCCGACCCTAGTTCCCAGCCCCCGCCCTGGGGTGCTGTTGCTGCCCAGATGTGCTGAATGGACGAGGCTGGCTGTGGAGACTGATGTCTGGTGTCCGCAGGTTTCTTGGCGACTTGATGAAAATATCCCAAACCCGAAGGTGGTTAGGACGACATCACTTGGCGAATAACTTAAAGGTCCAACCGTCACAGATGAGATGGTATGCTACATGCTTGCAAGCTACACATACAAGAAGTAGTCTTTAAAGAGACAGACTGAAAAAATGCGCCTTGGCACCTGCCAACGAGGTGAGGGAGGGCTGGGGGCAGGCGGGGCCTCACTGCTGGCCCCAGGCATCGGGTCAGGAGTTCAAGTTCCTGGTGCCCCATGTGTGCAGGGCACAATGCTGGTCATTCCACTCTCTGTGATTGCCCTGGACACAGGCAAACTCCAGTCCAACACAGACAGGTGTGTGCAGACATGAAGAAGCAGGGCGGGACTCCCCGGGACACAGAAATCATGGGTGCCTCTGGGCCTGACTCCCAACGAGCCCTCAGCTGGGGACATGTTGAGACTCACAGTCCCCAACGCGATGTCAGCTAGAAAACAAGCGGAAACGGGGGTGCGTGGGCAGGGGAGTGACAATTTTTTTTAAGAGAGTGGACACAGGAGTCCCAAAAGAGACCAAGAATGATTGAAAAGGATCCAAAGGGGTTTAGTGCAGCCGTCCTCTGCCTGCTAAATATTTTCATGATCTTTTTTAGTACAACTCAGATGGGAGCGATTGCCCAAATGTCCATGTGTACAGACGTGCCCGTACCCCCGACCCCCCTTTTTTTCCATGAGGAAGCGCTGGCACAGCCGGGAAAGGGGTCTGGGGGCTTCTGAACTTGCGGCTCACCTCACTGGCTCACTCCCGGAATACCCGGCCCTGTTTTAATAAGACGCTCGGCAAACGGAAGGCAAAGAAAGAAAACGAGAAAGCTCCTCACGGCCGAGGACACTGCTGCACTGCCTTCACCGGGGTCCTTTTTATTTTATTTTTTTAATAAAAATTTTTGCCTGGCTACAGCAAAGCCATTGTGATTAGCTTCGGAAGCGTGAGGGCTGAATTAAAAGTGCTCATCTTTTATTAATCGCATCCATTTTTCATAAGGGGACGATGGGACCAGCCCTGGCTACTGTGGGAAGCGTTATTTCGCAGAGCTGAGCGCACAGCTGCCGCGACAATCAGCAATTGTTTTCCAGAGCTCTCCCTCGGCTGGGCGTCAGGATGCTGAGCTCGGAGCTCTTTGTCCCGGTCTCTCTGTTGTGGGCCAGCTCTGAGCTGCATCCACGGGCTGAGGCCCCTCGGTGTTGGGGGGTGGCGCAGTCCTATCCGTGACTCCAGCTCGCACTCAGGTGCTCCAAGGGGGAGCACGGGAGGATCCAGGGGAGAACGCTGAGCACAGAGTGGCCGGGGGCACCTCTGGCTGGTCCCCAGCAGACCAGCCCCTCCTGCCGTGTGCCTGCCAGAGCGAGGACCCAGGGGCTGGAATATTCTCCCCCTTCATCCCTACTCCAGCAGAGGCAGGGGTGAGGGTCAGGGCAGAGTACAGCTCGGGATGAGTGCGGGCCGGGATTCCCAGGGGAGATGCTCCCCTGCCCCCAGGCCTTGTGGGTCCCTCTCTCTCCACCCTCGGGGGCAGGAGGGAGGAAACGGGATTTTCTTGTCTTGACAAGCAGGGTCCTGAGGAAAATGTGAGGCTGTAGCAGATTCCTCTGAACAGGACAGAGAGAAGCGGCTCAGAGCTTCCAGCGAGGGGAAGGGTCTTAGCGTTTGGTTTACAGGGCCAGGGAATAAATCTGTATTACAGGGTCTTGTCACATAGAGGAGTTATGTCCTCATGTGACCAGCCACCCGAGTGTGGGCAGCATACCGGTGACCGTGGTTCAGGTCACCACCGGGGGCCTCTTGTTCCACTAGTTTCAATGGGGGACTCCTGCCTCATGGTTACAAAGTGGCTGCCAACACCCCCGCCCCCTCCGCTCTGGTCCACCGTGTGGCGGGTGATGGTGGATGTGGTGTAGCTGGTCCAGTAGAGCGTGTCCCAGGCTCTGTGAT
>JAOXYA010024475.1:0-26295 GCA_028565675.1 Sorex palustris | reverse complement strand
CGTGCGGGCGAGATACTCTCGGTAGCTTGCTGGGCTCTCCGAGAGGGGCGGAGGAATCGAACTCGGGTCAGCCATGTTGGCCGCTTGTAAGGCGAAAGCCCTACCATTGTGCTATCGCTCCAGCCCTCACTAATAATAATTTAATAAATCTCTTTTGAGTTACTTCAAGTACTCCTTGGGTTGTTTCATTACTAGAATATAGTGATTTTCACATGTGATTTGTAGACAAATAAGTGTTTCTGAGATATATGACACTTAAAAAGCCATGTAAAAATGTTGCAAAAGCACCATGAATAGTACCTAGCTTTTATGGGGCTGAGGGTGGGGGGGAATCAGTTACCTACAGATGTTTTTAAATGCTGAGTATAAATATTATAACTTGATATTTGTGTAGAAATTTAGATCTACAAAATGCATTAAGGATATCAATATGTGTTCAAGGATACCTAGAAAGGGGAAGCAACTACTCTGAGCATAATATGCACCTGAACTCACATGCCTCATTCCTGGGGTTCACCAGGGTCTCCTGTAGCAAAATCAACAATGACAGTTTTCAGCAGGAAACTGAAATTTTGACAGAAAACACCAAAAGAACTATGACCAAGAAGTTCTTTGCTACTGAAGAAATGGCCAAGACAGGACCCCAAATGGAAACAAAGAGAGAGGTAGGAGAGAGAATTCTGAGACTTGGGCAGACTCCAGATTCTAAGAAGATACTCTGCATGTAATAAGGAAATGAAAATTATTTTTGTTTGTTTCATAGAATAGTTTTTAAAATCCTTCTTGTAATGTTTTTCCTTCCAAGCCAGGATCAGACCAAAAAAATCTTGACTTGTATTTAATGTTATCATTGTGAAGTTAGAGGTTGAAAACTACCAATAATACAGCTGGTAGAACTAGATGGCCCAGGGAAATCATCCCCGGGTAGGGACCAAATGTTCAAGAGGGTTAAGATATTTATATTTAAGAACCTAAACTTTAAGAATCAGCGATAACACATCACCATGAAATAAGACACTTCCAGCCATCTCTAAAGGGAGCAGTAGCCAACAAAGGACACTGACAATAGCTCTTCCCAGCCCTGAAAGAGTGATTAACCTAGAAGACATCTCTAAGTAGAAGTTCACAATTTTGAAGCTACCATCAATGCTAAACTGAAGGGTGGAATTGTCAAATAAATCACCAGCGAAGTAAATCTAGACAGAAACATTTCAGTATCATGGTGATTCAGAACTTAAGTAAGCAAAGACAAAATCCGCAAGGAGTGATCTTAAGTTACTTTTTTTCATCAGGGTCTTTTAGAAAAGAAACATATCAGTACTACTTCTCTGCCTGTGTGACAGAAAAATTTAAAAAGTTGACTCATGACACCCCTCCTGACTCTCAAAAGATCCCAAGTTTTAATTATAATAATACAATAAGACACTGGAAGTTAGAAAGCCAACATTTCAAATCACCTATCGAGTGTCTAAATAACGTGGGTGCTTTCCACCAAATAGGCCTGTCTTTAATGCTGCATTCGTCCAATTATGTGCCAAAGAGTCTGTTCTGTGATCAAAGATAAAAGTGAGCGAGTGGTGACACAGAAACGGGAAGAGGGAGAAAGAAAGATGAAGATCTTTATTAACAGGGGAAATGAGTCAAATAAAATCTTCAACTGGTTTCCTCAACCTTTACTTTGATTGGAAACAGCAACATGCTAAACAGAACCACATGTAAGCTAGTAACTCAAGAAACGCTCTCAGGAGATCTGAACTGGATACCTCTTATGCTGCTTGTTTTGGGTTTGGGGGGGGCTGCCTGCTGACTTCTCTATGCTATTTCATACACTTTTAGCCACCCCTTGATGCTGCAAGGTGTTCTCCCAACTACAGTAGTATCCTGTAGAGGAGCCATTCACTCCCCTATTTTATTCTAATATTCTGGAATTTCCAGAGAAGGATAATTTTTGTCGATTTGTGTTGTTGTTCCTAATTATTTTCTGCCTTTTTTTTTTTTGCTTTTTGGGTCACACCCAACGATGCTCAGGGGTTACTCCTGGCTCATGCACTCAGGAATTACTCCTGGTGGTGCTCGGGGAACCATATGGGATGCTGGGAATCGAACCTGTGTTGGCCATGTTGGCTGCGTGCAAGGCAAACGCCCTACCCGCTGTGCTATTGCTCCAGCCCCCAGACCTGACATTTTTATTTCTCGAAAAATTATAACATTTTCTTGTTTGCTTAAGGCATACAATGGCAAGTCAAGGGACTTGAGGCCAGTATTCAAAACATTATTTTTTTAAAATGATGGTTCTGATTTACAGTCCTGTTGTATTGTAATAGGGCTGGAGAGATAGCACAGCGGGTAGGGCATTTGCCTCGCACGCGGCTGACCTGGCCAACCTGTGTTCCATTCTTCCGCCCCTCTCGGAGAGCCCGGCAAGCTACCGAGAGCATCTTGCCTGCACGGCAAAGCCCAGCAAACTACCCGTGACTATTCGATATGCCAAACACAGTAACAACAAGTCTCACAATGGAGACATTACTGAGCAAATTGATGAACAACGGGAGGACAGTGCTACAGTGTATTGTAATGACGGCTGGTCAGGCACATCCTTCTAAGCCTACCCCCCTCAGCAGTGCCCCCACCTCCCTCCCCTCGGGCCCCAAGGCCCGCCCACCCCCAATGCAACTCAACTGTGGGGATTGAGACCACTGTTCTGCTGTTGTTTGGGCTGGGGCGACAATGAGGACTGGGGTGCATGTTTCATACGGGAAGGTTCCCAGCTGGGTTGCTGGCACCGGCACGGCCCCTCCCACCAGAACCGGGTGGCACTGACAATGTCCGGCACCAAGGCCCAAGCACTGGATAGTCTGGTCAGTGGAGCCTCTCTGGGTGTGAGCACTGTCGGGGAGTCCCCCTAGAGCTTGAGAGAAACACTGGTGGGTGTTGTCTACTTGGTGCTTCTGTGTGGCCGGCAGAGAGCGGAGGTGTCATGGGGCTGCACCGGGGCAAACACTACACAGTGCCTTTGTCTGCCCAGGGTGGGTCTGTCCTTGTTGCCTTGAGTCAGGGGTTGGTTCTCCAGCTGAGGCACGTGTCACTTTGTTCCCAGGGATGGAGACAGCGTGGAAAGGCTGACATCCGTCTCGGGCGTCCTGTTCTTCTGCCGTGACTCATGTTGTTGACTGTCGGCCGTGTGTGATCTCTCTGGGCATGAGGCTCCACTCTACCTGCCTCTGCAGAGGAGACAGTGGCAGGGGTGCCCACGGGTGGGATGCTGCTGAGAAAACCTGGGATTTGGTTCTGAGGAGGGCACAGAGAGGGGCCCAGGACGGGCACGGGAGGAGGTGCTCAGGGCCACTCCAGGTTGGCCGTGTGCCAGGTTAGTGCCCTCCCCGCTGTCCCGTGGCTCTGGCCCCCAGGGGGCTGTTCCAGGAAGAGCCAGGCACTGGGGAGGGCGGGTTCAAGGGGCAGCACAGACCCCAAAGGCAGGCTCAGTGGGAAGAGGAGTTGGGGCAGGAGAGCGAGCTTGGGGCGGGCCTCCCCTGGGGTGAATGTGTTTCATGGCGCTAAGATGGAGCAGTTTGGGGAATGGGCCCCAGTCAGGGGGTGTGGGGGTCCAGGCCGTCATGGTCACTGTCTGTGCATGTCGGGGGTGCATGGGGGGGCACTCTCCCCAAAGCACAGACTAGCTGGAGGAGAGAAGTTCTGCTCTGAAGAGATTGAAACTGGAGGTCCCGGGGTCCAGTTGTGGGGATGGAGAGGGGCAGTGAGCCCAGAGGTGGCGGAGCGTGTCTCAGGCTGGAGTTATGGGCAGCTCGGGAGGGCAGTGGCCAGTGGGGCTGGCCTAGCGGTCATTCCGAATCTCCACTCCTCTCCGTACTGTGTAGGGCGGTGGTTTAGGCTCCTCCTCTTCTGTTTGTTTATTGGTCTGGGGGTCATGAGGAGGCGCTCAGGGCTCACTCCAGGTTCTGTGCTCGGGGATCACTCCTTGGCTGGGCTCAGGTGACCATAGGTGGTGCTGGGATCGAACCCAGGAGGGTCGCTTGCAAGGCAGGTGCCCTGCCCACTGTCTCTCTGGCCCCTGTACGTCTTAAAGCTACCAAGAGGCTTCCTGTGGGGAAACTCTGTGTTTGTGTGTGTCTGTGTGTGTCTGTGATGGGTGACTGCTGCGAGGGGCAGCTTGTGGGGGAAACTTTTTAGTGTGTGTCTGTGTGTGTGTGTCTGTGTGTCTGTGTATCTGGGTGTGTGTGTGTGGAGGCACGGCGCCTTGTGAAACTGCTTCTCCCCGGGCAGGTGCTTGCTGGGAATTTAGGGGGCTTCCCCGCAAGAGTTTCTCCTCCTCCACTCTGTCACCACTTGTTTTGATATTTTTGCTTTCTGGTTGTGAGGTCACACCCGGCAGGGCTCAGGTAGAGCCTGGCTAGAATAGGGACTTACTCCTGGCTCGGTGCTCCGGGGACCGTGTGTGATGCTGTGTGTAGGGGGATGGAGCCGGGACTGGCCACCGGAATGCAAGGCAAGTGTGTTCCCCACAGTGCTGTCTCTCTGGCCCCCCGGCTGATATTTCTGCTTCTTGAACAATATCAGAATTGTTTTGCTTTGTTTTTTTGCTTTTTTGGGGTCATGCCCAGTGATGTTCAGGGGTTACTCCTGGCTCTGCACTCAGAAACTACTCCTGGCGGTGCTCAGGGGACCCTAGGGGATGCTGGGATACGAACGTGGGTTGGCTGCGTGCAAGGCAAACGCCCTACCTGCTGTGCTATTGCTCCAGCCCACAAAATCAGAATTGAAGAGTCTTCTGCCACTTTTGTTTTTTATTTATTTATTTTTTGTTTTGTTTTGTTTTTTTTGCTTTTTGGGTCATACCCAGCGATGCTCAGGGGTTACTCCTGGCTTTGCACTCAGGAATCACTCCTGGCAGTGCTTAAGGACCATAAGGGATGCTGGGAATCGAACCCGGGTCAGCCGCGTGCAAGACAAACACCCTACCCACTGTACAATTGCTCCAGCCCCCAAGAATGACTATTTTTGAGTGAATATAAAAATTATTTTTTTAACTTACTGCCTTGAAAGAGTTTATGATCTGATGAGGGACATGAGTGATAAGTACTTCCAACATAGGAAAGAGTACTCCACAGGTGGAGTTCCTGCAGTTACAGGAATCACTAAGAAGGAGGAATCAGCTCATGAGATTCTGGCTCTTCTTAAGAAGCATGTTTTAACACTGAACCAGGTTTACAGAAGCTGCTAAACTTGGAACTGGGGAGATAGCTCAAAAGGCTGGAGCATATGACTTGTATGCTTGAGCCCTCAGATTGATTCCAGGACTACACAGTGTTCAAGCACACCCAGATGTAGCCCTGATGGTCCCCTGCACTGTGGACCTAGCACTGAACCATCAGTTGGCCAAGTATCCCTGAGAGCATCCCTGAGTTTGCTTGAGGCATCCCTGCCACCACCAAGAAGCTACTAAACTTGTGAAATCTTTACGTAACAATGTCTCCTATTTATTTTAGGCATATTCTTTTATTGAATATTAGCCATCTCAAGTAATTGGGGCTAAATAAGATTCAGCATATAAGAGAAGAAAAGGGGCAGCATGGAGAGAATAAATAGTTATACAAAGGATGTTCAGGGGAAAGGAAAAGGATAGTTTAGCAGGAGACCAGTACATAAAAAATGGGGTCTATTATGACCAAGGCTGAAGCACAGGTTGAAAATGCTGAGCTTGGAATAAATCAGCTCCAAGTTTGAATACAAGCTCTGTGATCTGGCACAAGAAACCTAACTTCTCAGTCCCAGATTTCACTTGCATGTATAAAATCTACCTTACAGAGTTGTGACTATGTAAGGATTCAATTACAAGACACATAGTAAGTGGTAATATTAAAGAAAGAACAAAGGAAAAGAGGAAGGAAGGAAGAAAGAAAGAAAGGAAGGAAGGAAGGAAGGAAGGAAGGAAGGAAGGAAGGAAGGAAGGAAGGAATTTTTGAAAGGTTGTCCATATCACAGGAAGCTTTGAAAGATAGACTCACTTAAAATAACTAAGAGATCAGAGAAAATTAAAAATAAGAAACTGAGTTTACTGGAAAATGAATTGTCAGGGCAGAATAAATGTAGCAATGTTAAAATGCCACAGTAGTAAGGTGTTGCCAATGCCAATCTTGTTTACTAAAATTTCTAAACTCATGAAAAGTCATATGTCTATGGTGACTGTTAGTATAGTAATGGTCTCCTGTTTATTGTAGCTGCACTATTTTTCTGAGTATGAATGCATTATTCTTGAGTCCGCAACTATATTACAAGTTAAATGAAGACTGCTATGGTAAGCACACTTTCGTGTCAAAGTGTTCAGACCCCATCATAGAAGCCAGGGAACAAAGGTGCAACCACCCCTTGAAGCAAGCTTCTGATCCTGTGACAGATGCACCTATGTCATTCCTCAACCATGGACACTACATGACTGCTGTGAGTGACAATGTCCCTGACACTCCCTTGTGTCAAAGGACCAGGCACATAGCACATCTTGCATTTACCTTCCCGCCCTTTATCTGCCCTGAGCATCTCAGCAGCATGTGCTCAACAGGGCAGTTTCTGTAGGTCACAGACTCATGGCATGAAGAATCTTCTTTGAGAGATGCCAGAGAAGTAATACTGGGATTAAAGTGCTGGCACTGCATACCACCAACCTTTGTTCAATTTCCAGCTTTGCCTCTAGTTCCCTTATTTCCTCTAGGAGTGATCCTTAAGTGAGGAGTAAGCACTGAGCACCACTGGGTGTGGCCGAAATCCCCTTACCAGAAAAAAAAAAGATAACGGCACATAAATACCGAGGAGCTGCATCATCCTAGATCATCCATCTGCTCCGTCATCTACATCCATGGTGTCACCGAAGCCCAGTAATGACCATGTAGGGCTGGAGTGATAGTATAGTGGGTAGGGCCTTTGCCTTGCATGTGGCTGACCCAGGTTCGATCTCTGGCATCCCATATGGTCCCCTGAGCACCACCAGGACTTATTCCTGAGTGGAGAGCCAGGAGTAAGCCCTGAGCATCACTGGGTGTGACCCAAACACCAAAAACACCACACATAATAATAATAATGACTGTGTAGAATGTCCTCCTCATTTTAAAGGTAAAGGAACAAATGGGTCTGGAAGCCTCTGTCCACGTCATGCATTAATCTGGAGGAGACTGCCTAGGGTAGCAGTTAGCAACACCAAGGGGATGGGGACTGGTAAGGGGTGGGGGAGCTTTCCTGGACTTCACCCAGACTGACAGAATCTGCTTTTACAAACTGCTAGCCACACCCTGGCTGAGATCCAGCACACTCTAAAACTAGTCAAGTGCACTTAGCACTCAATGAATTCAAGGTATTCCTGAGATTCTGGTGTGGGTTGAGTTCTTATCATTCAAAAGTATACAGTTCAGTTTCTGACCTGACCATAGTCCCTACAGAGGAAGTAGCATTAGTCACAGGAGGCAGGGTCTCAGCAGGCCATCTAGGAGCAGAGAAGGTGGGAGACAATGGCATGAGCCCATTCATCTTTCTCAGTCTGGTACATAGAGAACACTCAATAAATATTTGCTTAACAGACATATAACTGAAAGGAGGACTAGCTACCTCCAGCTGGTAGCAATTCTACTCTCCCTAAATTCTCTGCCTTGCCTCTATACCTTAAAAAGTGTCATATTTGCCACATTCTACCTTGCATTCCTGCTGTCTGAAACCAGGAAAGTGTTTAGAGATGGACAACCTGCGTCTCCCCCCTCTCCCCAAATCACAGGGCCCAGATGCCAGGCTAACAAAATGAAAAAGTAACTGACTTGATCCTAGCTAGGACCTGATTTAACACATGGGGTAGGGCTGGTCCTTAAGCATAAGTTCCCCAAACTTCCCAGCTTCCTGTCATAAAGGTGGATTGTTTAGAGCAGCAACAGAAAGACCTCTGTATGAACATCAGAAGGAATCTTGGGGACAACACTGGAGGCAGGTTTCCTGAAGATTCTCCTGGGAGAATCACAAAGAGCAGATATTTGGGTGGTAGATGTAAGGAGAGGGATTAGGCTACGTCTAGCTGTGCTCAAGACTTATTCCTGGTTCTGTGCTCTTAGGGACCATATGGGGAGCTGAGGATCAAATCCAGGTAATCCTCTTGCAAGGCAAGCACCTCACCAGTTGTAGAGTTTCTTGGGTCTCACATCAAATAAAGTGCAAGATGCTTGCTTGAAAATAACTTGAAAAGACACTTGAAAATAAAGCATAGCAATGAATAAAAGATGCTCTGGTTTAGTTTCATTCTCTTGCAGTACACTATAGAAGTATATGGGATCTGAGAATCACAATTATGCTTAGGAACACCCCAATATTTCACAGATAGCGTCAGAGATCTGCAGCAAATGTGTCCCTTCAAAAAGGACTCAGACTTGACATGGACACCTAAGATGGGAAACGGGAAAGGTAAAGCCTTCTGGATCTGAGCCTTCCTCCCGTCACTTCACCACCAAGTCAGTCTCTCCCCTGTTCTTGGGGTCACAGTCTGCCTGGTGTCTGAGTGGCCCTCAAATATGAGGGGGTGTCTTGTTTTCCCTGGTTTCACACTTCAGCATCCCACTGAATCCTCTTACCCTGAGATGCAGGAGGCTCAAAGGTTCCCTTCTGGGTTGTACTGAGCAAGGTTCAAGTGGTGTGATGTGCTCTGGAACACCAGAGGAGCAGCCCACACAACAGACACTTAACATGTGCAACCAGGGAAGCAAGGGGGCATCATCTCCGGGCGTGTAACTGCTCCAGAGTGTGTAATTGCTCCAGACTTTACTTGGCTAATGATTCTCTGCTCCACACCACTCTAGCCCTGGCACTTATGGACCTCTCCAGAACTGGAGTAATGGCAGAGGTGGCGGCAGAGGACACAAGACAGAAGATGTTATTCAAATGCATCAGCGATATCTGCAGACTCTGGTCCATTCACCAGGTGATAGATTCCTGCGGTGGCTGGGGGGGCGGGGGGGTCTGGTCCGCCCACGCACCCCGCAAACTCCACCATGACAGGCACATGAATATACACAGGCTGAGGAGAAAGCAGCATTGTGTGAGCCCTGAAAAGAGAGACGAGGTGGCCTGGGCAAGCTGCAGAAAGTCCAAAGAAAATTTACATAAACAGAAATAGAAAATCGCTTGGACTTATTGAGAGGTGTATTTAAGAAGAAAATAAATATGTTGATGATTTTAAATGAAGGATTGTTTTTGAAACTGCCGTGGGAAACAGGCAAAGGAGCCCCGTCCCCCCTTGCCTGGAGGGACTGGTCCAGGGGCTCGGCGAGGGCTTGGAGCAGGGGTGGGGATCGTGGAACAGGAGTGACCCGGGTATTTCTGAGAGCGTGGCTCCCCCTCTCCACTCCCCGGCCGCCCCGCGTCACTGGAAACGAGCTGAGAGGCTTCCGGGGACGCGGGTAACGCCTGGAGCCCGCAGCGCTGGGCCGGAGGGAAATATTCCAATATTCCTCCGGGCTTCACCGGACTCAGGACCCAGCCAAGCTCTGGTCTCAGCAGACGCACCCTTCGGTCCATCGCAAACAGTTCCGACTCTAACCACCAGTTGAAAAGTTGGGGTCACCCCCCACGGGACCAGCCGGTTCCGTTTACACTTGCAAACTTTTCCTGGTCTTTTTTGCACAATTGAAATAAAAGGAGTGGGAGTGTATTCATTTTTTCTTCTAACTGCAGGCGCGAGGCCGAGGCTGAAGGGAAGCAAGCAAGCAGTCCGGAAAGTTGGGGAGAGGCCCCGGGGGTGGGGGTTGGGGGCGGAGGGAAGCGCGGCCTGGAAGTGGCCCGAAGGTCAGCGCGCACGGCAGAACGCGGGGGTCCCCTCCCCGAGACGCGGGGGTCCGCGCTAAGAAGCGCGCTCTGGCGCGCGCGAGCAGCGGTCGGGGGTCCCGGGCCTGAGGTGCCATGGGGGAGCCGAGCCGTGAGATGGGCAGGACCCCGCTTCCCGCTCCCGCCCCGGACGAAGAAGGCGAGGCGCGGCCGGGGGGCACACTGGCCCGGGGATGTCCCCGAGGTCCCCCCATCCACACACCCAGTCCCAGTCGGAGGACTAAGGTGCGGCCCCGGCGCATCCCCGCGGAGCCCCTGACCCACAGCGCAGTAACTTGGGCAGCAGCGGGTCCCGGGTGCCCCCCTCTCACCCTCTCCACCGGCAGCGGCGGCGGGGCCCGGGGTCAGTGGAGCCCCCCGGGATCGCCGCTGCCCGGGGCCCCGAGGTGCGCCCCTTTCGCGGCCCCGACGTCCCAGCCTGCCTGCCCGGCGGCATCCCGCCGTCGAGCCCACCCCTCCCGGGGTTCCTCGGCATACTCGGGGGCGGGGGTCTACCCAGGCACTGCCCCGCACCGGGGGTACCCCGTGGCCCCCACGGCGGCGCGGCGCTTACCGCGCAGTGGCTCCGGGCGGCTGCAGGATCCCGCGGCGCGCTGGGCATTTTTTTTTTTCTTCCTGGGAAACTTCTCCCGGGTCCGTAGGGCTGAGCCGAGCGGGCAGGAAAAGCGCTGGGCGCCGGGAGGCTGCGACCATCCGGGAACTTTGCTGCGAAGTGAGCCCTCCCCCTCGGCTCCCCGTCCCCCCCTGCCGCCCCGCCACACGTGGAAGCGCCGCTGGCCCTCGGCGCTCTCCCGCCCGCTCCGGGGCGCGCCCCCAGCCGCCGGCCCCCCCAGGAACGTGGCTGGGGCGGGACTGGGGCTGGCGTCCCCAGCGCTCTGGGGGTGGTGGGGGGCGCCGCCCTGTGGGGGCCGGGACCCGCAGAGGAGCAGCAACAGGATAAGTGTCCAACCCAGTCCCTTTCCTGCAGTCTCCTTTCTTGCACCCCGAAGGACAGCTTTGTCCCTTTTAAAGGCCAGATGCATTTTAAAAGTGAAGTCTGAAGAAGGGTGGAACCCACGGAGAAGGCTGTACTATCTTTCAGCAGGTAAGATGGAACCCTCGGTCCATCCGCCACCGTTTGCAGGACACTCTCCCCGCTCTTCCCCGGGAAAGAGGCAACCCCTGCCAGCCTTGGATTGAGAGCCTTTGGTCAAGTTATAAGGCCCCTGGGAATGACTTTCCATCAGCCACGAAGGTTTCAAAACGCCCTGGGGTCACCCATAGATTTGGGCGTTGGAAAAAGCAGAGTCTCTTTCTCCCTTGCACGCTCTGAGAGCTAATCGCAGGCCCCCTGTAGAAAAGTCTACGGTTCTCTTGGGGGAGAAGACAGTTAGGATATAGAAAAAAAACCCACTAGGGCAATGATAGTTGAAAATGATCACTCTGGATAAGAACTTTGAGCTGTTAGTAGGTAAAGGAATAAAAATAGCCTCTCAGTATCTGTATGGCAAACCGTAATGCCCAGAAGGGGAAAGAGAGAGAGAAAGGGAGACAGAGAGACAGAGAAGTGCTTGCCATGGAGTGGGTGGGGGTGGGGATACACATGGGAGAGAAACTGGGGTTACTAGTGGTGGGAAATGTACACGGGTGAAGAGATGGGTGTTGGAACATTGTATGACTGAAACCTCAGCATGAACAGCTTTGTAATTGTATATCTCATCTAACTCAATTAAAAAATTCTTAATAGAAAAAAAGAAAAAAGAAGTCAGCACTCAAACAAGAAACATGGGTTATTAGAACATGGGTCAGAAAAGAACCACACAAAAAAATGAGGATGGGGCTGGAGCAATAGCACAGCGGGTAGGGCGTTTGCCTTGCACGCGACCAACCCGAGTTGATTCCCAGCATCCCATATGGTTCCCTGAGCACTGCCAGGGGTGATTCCTGAGTGCAGGACCAGGAGTAACCTCTGTACATCGCTGGGTGTGACCCAAAAAGCAAAATTAAATAAATAAATAAAAATAAAATAAATGAGGATCTCTGTAACCTTTTAACTGTATAGTTAGAATATCAAGGCTGTGTATGGTAGTGTATCAGGGCAGCACTTGAGAATCACTCCCCAAAACTGAGGAAGTGACAACCCCTATTCCATACTGCTGCACCATGTGTTAGGTATGCAGTAATAGATACAAACCTTACGGGACAGAAATTGAGCAGCCTAGACAAATTTCCCACTGACACACTTTTGTTCCTGAATGTATCCATCTTGGAAAGGTTGATTCCAAGTCTGGTTTCTATGGCAAGTTGAACAAATCATGCCCTATAAAATAAAGACAACTGAGTTCATGTATCTATACATTACTCTAGACATGAAAACAATCCACAACACTTGTCACAATCACACACGGAACTTCCTGGATTCCTTCTAGGTCTCTGGGTTGCTTTTCATTTTTCCCTTTTCTGCTTCATGTAAGGATAACAGTTGCTCTTACCTAACATAAGTGCTGTGAAAACTAACGTGCTAAGCCCTTTGAAAATGGACAGTAATGGCATACATGAAGTGTGGGAGTGGTTCATTTTATCTCTCCACTTCCCTAGGTTGATGTTGTGACCTGGGACACACACACACACTTGGTTGTGGTGCTCTGTACTTTTGAGTTGTGGTGCTTGTGCATACTTTAATTGCAGTGCTTGCTGGGGGCTGCATCATTAGCTGTGGCACCGGGGATCACAGACATGCCACGAGGATAGCTTTTGGCATCTCTTGAGCCAGAGATCAAACTCAAGGCAGATGCTTTACCAAGATAAACCATCTTCCAAGCCCTTTACTTTTTTTTTCAATTTTTCAAGTCCTGCAGAACTCCAGGGTAATTATTGATAATTATTGGAATTGGAGAATTATTGAATCAGACTATTATTGAATAAGAATTCTGAATTTATGTATTTCAAATGTCTATGAAACTTAATTTTTGCATTAGTATGCCCAAAGAAGGAAATTTTCCCCCTCCTATCACTTTACCATTGCAAGACAAACAAAAATAAGGTGTGAATTGTCCCCGGTTTTTAAATCCCCCATAAGAATAGCTATCCTGGATGTCATGAATACTTAGCTCTCTTCGCTCAGAGCCCAACAGTTCACTCAATTAAGTCAAAACTTGAATAGTACTTTACCAGTTGCAATTCTCTGCTTTCAGAGGGTGGTCTAAGATTGCCCTAAATGTTAACATATGGGGGAAGCTGAGTGAGTGAATATGGACACATATACCTACCGACTAACATAAAAATCAAAGTGTCTCGTTCCCTAAATCTAGAAAATTGACCTCCTAAAGAAATCACATTCTTATGACAACTTATTTTATAACCAGAAATGTATATACATATTGACCCCTTTCATCAATTTCACCCACCCACTTTATCCATTTCATACCCACCTCTCCACCTGGCAAACACCAATCTATTCCCTGCATTGATAATCCCCTCACTTTGTTTTAAGTTAAGACTCTACGTATATGTTGTTAGTCCATACAGTATATGTTTTTCTCTGTAGGAATTATTTCATGTAGCAAAATGCCCTCAAGGAAGGTCACCCAAATTGTCCCAAATGGCAAACTGCTATTCTTTCTCTGCTGGGGGTCTCTCATTAAATGTCCAGGGTACCTGGGACTCTTACCAGTGATCCTCTACCTGACCGTGTGGACCTGAAGGTTCCAATGTTGGAGACTGCACAGGCAATGCTGCTTTGGGATCAGTGGTGCTGGGGGCCACTAGGATCCCACCATGACAGTGCTTGGGTAGTCATGTGGTATGTGGGATCAAACTCAGACATGCAAGGTATGTTGGGAGCTGTTTATGGTGATACTTGGCCAACTGGTATTAGACAGTTCAATGCTAGAGCCCAACAATGCAGCATTGCTTGGGCCTAGCAGTGCTGGAGATTACCAAGGCCACCCTGGGGGTGCTCAGGGGACATATGGTACTGGAGAGTCAAGTTCAGGGTCTTGTGCATATAAAGCATGAGCCCCTGACTTGAGCTAACTTCCTAACCCTGATTTCATTCATTCTCATTTTTTTTCTGTCTAAATAATAGTGTGTATCTATAGTCACACATGACTCACTGATGGGATGCATCCCAAGAAATGGGTCATTAGATACGGGACCAAGAGGGCAGAAATGAAGCAAAAGTGAGTGTTCCTGGGATATTTACACACACACACACACACACACACACACACACACACACACACACACTCACACGCACAAATAACTCAAAAACAAAATTAAAGGAATAAGAGAGATAGTACAGCAGGTAAGATGCTTGTCGTGCATACTACCAACCTGGGTTTTATCCCCAGCACCACATATGGTCCCCCAAGTTCCACCAGGAGTGATTCCTGAGCACAAAATTGGAAGTAAACCCTGAGCACAGCCAGGTGTGACCCATAAGCCCCTCAAAAGCTACAGCAGCAGCAACAACAACATACTTAACACAGTTAAATACAGTTTCTGTGCTGGATTCTGCTGAGAAAACTCACTGTATAACCTAGCCACCCTCTCCAGAAAATTCTCCACTGTGGGTTAGTACTTAGACTTTGCATATGGGAGACCATGGTTTGATCTTCAGTAGCTCAGGGAAGCCTGAGCACTGCCGCCCCCTCCGACACTGAGCTGTGAGCAGCTTCTGAGCACTGCCATGACTGACTTTAAAGCTCAGGAGCACGGGTCACAGGAGCAGCTGGGATAGAGCAGAGACCACCAAAGCTCTGAGCTCTGCTGTGGGGGTAAGGGAGGGGCTAGAGGAAAACCTGAGCTCTACCCTTAAAATTGTGCTTTCATGAAACCTGATTTCTGTAGCCCGAGAGATAGCACAGTGGGTCAGGCACTTGCCTTACATGTAGCTGACCTGGGTTCAGTGCCCAACACTACATCTGATCCCCCCAACAAGCTCTGCCAGGACAGAGTATGACCCCAAAATCTATTAATTGATTAATTAATTATTAAACATTTATTATTTATCTGGGGCCAGAGAGATAGTACAGTGGGTAAGGCTGGCACATGCCCAGTACAAGTTTGATCCCCAGCACCCCATGCAGTTTCCCAAGCACCGCCAGGAGTAATCCCTGAGCACAGAGCCAGGAGTAGGGGGCTGGAGCGATAGCAGCGGGTAGTGCGTGTTTGCCTTGCAAGCAGCCAACATGGCCGACCCGCGTTCAATTCCTTCCTTCCTTCCTCTCGGAGAGCCCGGCAAGCTACTGAGAGTATCTCACCTGCACGGCAAAGCCTGGCAAGCTACCCGTGACGTATTTGATATGCCAAAAACACAGTAACAAGTCTCACAATGTTACTGGGCCTGCTCGAGCAAATTGATAAACAGGAGAACAGTGACAGTGACAATGACAGTGACAGTGACAGTATAAACTTTACAAAACATCTATACCTACAGAGCCAGGAGTAGGCCCTGAGCACAGTTGGGTGTGGATGCTCTTCTCTCCATGGATGAAACAAAAACAAAAACAAAGACAAAGCTATCTTAAAAAAAAAAACAGCAGAAATAACAACAATCAAAACCTGATCCGTAGGTAAGAACTAAACCAGGCCAGTTACGTCGGACTGTCACCCGTAGCAGGCCCAAGTCAGTGGCTCTTCATAAGACAGCTGGGAACCACCAGTTAAATGGAAGTTGCCTGAAGGGTAGTTCTGAGGTTCCCAGATCCGGGTGGAGCTGTAGTGACACCTGCTTACCCCTGGGGAAATAAACCAGCCCTCTCAGTATCAGCATTGGCTGGCTGTAGACAGCAGAATAAAGGTCCGGAGTCTAAACAGCATGCAGAGACAAGGAAGGCCCAGACCTTTAGTTATGCCCTTGCCCAGTGCTCCTCCAAGTCATCACTTTCAGTTAGAGTTTAGTCCTGATCAAACTAGGACCTGATCACAGGATATTCCCAGGCTGAACCTGGCAATAGAGAGACTTCCAGTGCCAGTGAACACAAACCTCCTATGGAGCTGCACCATCGAGTATGGGGGAGATATAAGATTAGCAACAGTCAAAGGTTTCTGAACACACAGCAATCAAAAGTTACCTGCATACGTGCATCTGAGTTGCTCCTGGCAGCGTTTGCCCAGGTTGTGTTTCTTGAATGCAAAGGTTTCAGCAGCCCTGTCCTAGTAGATACCAGGGCTGCTTGCTGTGACAGGTGCTATTGGCACTTTTGAACACGATCCCCCACTTATTATTGAGCCCTGCGGAACACTGACCTCCACAGCCCCAAACAGGCATCGGCCACTGCTAGCTGTGGGATGCAGTGGAGTTCTTCTGCCTCCTGCCCCTCCTTAGGGAGACGCCAGCCAGAGTGGGCTTGTGACCACACATTCCCAGCAGTGATCCAGGGGGATACAGACTCATAGACACTGTCTCTTGGTGGAATTAGGCAGCAGTGACCCTACACTGCTCTCTAGCTTTCACTTCACACCTGGCACAATGTATGCATCAAGTATGATTCGGGGAGCTCTAGTGTTTGAGTCTGGAAACTCTGTTGTCTGAGATCCCTGGTGCCAGAAGCAATTTCTGACCACAGCACAGCCAGGTCTGTGCAAGCACTACAAAAAATGGGCATAACTCTCAGCAAGCACCACAACTAGAAGGATACACAAACATCCCCATCAGGAAGCATAACTCTTGGTGAACACCTGTGTGAACACCACAGCAATCCCTGGGAGCAACAGGACTTTGACCTGTGTGTCTCAGCTAAGAGCAACTTCCCTGGGGCGATGGACTGAAAGTCGAGTAGGTAAGGCTCTTGCCTTGTGTGCAGTCAACCCATGTTTTCTTCTAAGCCTGCCGGGAGTAATTCCTGAGTGCAGACCCAGGAGAAAGACCTGAACACTGCCAGGGTGACCCAAAAACAGAGAGAGAGAGAAAGAGAGAGAGAGAGAGAGAGAGAGAGAGAGAGAGATCTTGGAATCTAGGTATTCCAAGCGTCAGGATCTCATGAACATTCAAAGTTGGATGGAACCAGTGACATCCTATATAGTTGTTCTTCCTCAAGCACTGAATTCTCTTCCTGGGAACACAGACATATCTGGAAATATATTCCCTAGAGATTGACTGTGGCTAGTGTTGTGACCAGTTGTTTATTCCATCATTATTCCAACAGATTAAAATAAAAGACTTGCTAAAACTGATAGGGATGTGCTTGGGGCTACTCCCAATTTATTGCTAAGGGGACCATGCAGTACTAGAGATTTAACATACTCTCTTGCAGGTAAAGCATGTGCTCTACCCTTAGACTTCTCTTAGAACTTATGTCACTAAATTTCTCACAAAAATTTTTTTCAATATCAAACCTGCTATTCATTCCATTCAGTGTATTTTTCCTATTAGACATTATAATTTCCATCTCCAAAAGAGTTTGATTTGGGTCTTTAAAAAATATGTATGTAAATATATTTCCCAGGTGTCCTATTAAAATAATGGGGAAAGTTACAATAACAGTTTTAATTTATGGCTGATAATTCTACCATCTGTGTGGATTGAGTCCGCTTTGATTGATTTGTCTCATTATAGATCACATTTTTTCCTGCTTCTTTGCGTGCTTTGTCATCTTTGTTTCATTGCCAGACATGAGGTAGTGTGCCTTGTTGAAAACTGGATTCTTTTGTATTCTTATACAAATCCCTGAACTTTGTCCTGGAGCTCAGTCAAATTAGTTTAGTCCTTTCAGGTCTGGCTTAAGATTCATTAGCTGGGACTAGGGCAGGAGGGTTAATTACCATAACCGAACCAGAGCTCGGGTCCCTTGCCCAAAGCTCTGTGAAGAACGGGATTTGCCAGCTGGCTGATGGGCACAGGCAGGGTGCCCGACCCCCAGTGGACACTGGGAACTGTCCCTCTAATCCTTAACCTTTTGGAGGAGACTTCCCCAGCTGGGCAAGTTTCTCTCAGAGGCACATGCCAACCTTCCCAATGCTTGGGACAGGCCTATTGCAGGGATTTCTAGTTCTTTCTTGGGCAGCTCTCTCCTTTTCTGTGACTCCACCTGGAAAATCTCAGGCGACTCTCAGCTCTGAAGACTGCAGTTCATTCCCTATCCAGCATTGTGGTCTGGAAACAGACTCACAGCAGCCCTACAGGAGGCAGTTGAAAGATTTTCTCACTCGTTTTCTCTCAGGGATCTGCCCTTAGCTGCGGAGTATACAAAAACAAAGGTTTTTCTTTTGGGGCTCATTTCAGGTGGGAGGTCAAATCCCATTCCCAATATTTCCATCTCAGCTGGAAACAGAGGTGGAATTTTTTTTTAAGGAAATTGCTTAAGGATGAAGTGATGTGCCATGAGAATGTGATGTAAATTTGGGACATTTAGTAGCTATCATTTATATCCATCCCACAGGTCACAGCTGTTGGGCAGCCCTGATGGAAAGCTTGGCCTTAGCCTTGTTTGCAGCAGGGATGTGGGGGTGTTGACCCCACTGTTTCTGTTGTCTCCAGCTCGATAAAGCAGCGACGGGTGCTGTGAAGTAGCCTGAGACTCACTCAGCATGAGGGGACTTCAATTGAACTTCCTTGTCCTCACGGTGGACACAAGAGGACATGACACACAGACATTTCCCAAGTAAACTCAGCTCTGTGGGGTGCTCCTGAACTGAGTTCATAATTCAGTTGCTTCACCAGATTCTCATTAACCTTTTGCGTTTCTCAACTTGCCTGCAGTGCCTGATGATTCAAATCATTTTGTTTGGAAATGAGCACAGTAGAAACAGTGAGACCAGAAACCTCCTTAGCCTCCTGCTGAGGTTAAGCTCTGCCACAGCCATCAACTAGGGACCCTGCGTGTGGGAGTGGAGGCAGTTCGGCCTCTCCTGGATGCAGTCTAAGAATCAACCTCTTCTTTTGCTTATAAACACAATGCCTGACTGTGCTGTGGATGTAGACAAAACCCTCACCAGGCTGAAGGTAACTTGCTGGTTCTTTATAGTCTCTCAGAACTCAGTGCTCAGGGGTTTGCTGCCATGATATTTAGTATCCATTGAGGAGCATGGCAACAGGTACCAGAGCTGATAAGATCTGTCCCTGCATAGCAGATAAGACCTGTCCCTACATAGTGACCCAATAGGGAGTGTCTGAGTGCATTTTACAGGTGTTGAGTCTCATCCCCCAAGAATTGTCACCTAACTGCATTTATAACTGCAGCACTTAGCGTAATCTGGATTGGGTCAGAGCAGAGCAGAGCTGAAAAGGTGATAGGTCAGTAATGCTAAATTTCATGTGATTGGACCATCCTCTTAAGCCAAGACCCTCTATAACATGTATGTGTTATTGGCAAAGTGAACGGCTATCAGCTGTCTCCCAGAGTGGTTTCTCTGCGCACCTGTCATCCTTCGCCCTGTGTCTGCCCAGACCCAGTGTGCATCATGTCCGGGCATGTTGGGGGAAAATTGTTCCCCAACAATCCATAATATCCCTTTCAATGCTAAGCATTATAACTAAATGCTGCGAGATGGTGTCTTGGAGACAAGTTTGACTCCAAAGGTCATATGCTGTCTCTTGAGAGTTCTCTGTTGAAGAAGGGCATGGCTGTGGGAAAGTTAGGACCCAGGTGTAGGTCAGCAGGATCTTTCTCTCAGTCAGGTCAGGCACATGATGGCCACAGAACACCGTCAGCCCCTCCTCTCCTCACCCCCTGTAGCCAGAACCACACTTCTGCTAGGCCCCACGGGAGACTGTCTCTAGAAGTAGCCCACTCCCCGCTCTCATTCATAACCCCAGGAGGGTATATGTAGGACTCCGGCTCCTGCCACTTTTGGCTATTCTGTGCCCGATTTGAAAAGAATAACCAGAGAAACTGCTCGCACCAAATTCTGGGCCCAGGCATTCGTTATTTTCTTCAGGGGCTCAGAGACTAAAAATTCTTCTCCCTGGAAAGGACGTGAGGCCATGGGCCACAGGGAAGTTTCAGAGCCAGGGGAAAGGTAGAGTCTTCTGAGGAACTCAGCTGTAAGAGAAGCTGAGTCAATAAATGTTGCTCTCTCCCTGAAATCAGCCCACAGCTCATTCCTCAAGAACTGCTGAGCAAAGTCCTCGGAGAGGCTGCCAGAGCCCAGATGCAAAAAAAAAAAAAAAAATCAAAACAAAACAAAACAAAGCAAGCCCTGTGTGAGGATTGTTCTCTGTGCTCCACCGTGATCAGCCCCAGATGTCCTGGAACTCGCTCACTTTCCAGTGTTCTCTGGTGCTGCTCACTCTGCCCTGGGCCTGCTTTGCCACAAACTTCCATTTCTGACCCCCCCAAACCTCGAAGAAATAAGAATGCAGAACTGGGCCCTGAACCCAGAGTTGACCCCAAGTTTGAGTGGTCATGTTGCAGGGTCTCCAGTAAGATTTCAGAGTACAGAGAGCACAGGAAGTCTTGGCTTTGGACATGCCTTTTGAGGTTGTTTTAATCTCTTACCCTAAGTCACAACTGTGCTTCAGTTTTAATCATTTAAAGACAAAGCTCCCTCTAAGCGTCAAAAGTACTAGTGTGTTTGCAGTAAGACCTTTCAGGAAAACAGGCACCCACCCCCAGAATTGCACTAGAGTCAGTAGTCAAGTTTTCTTTCTTTCTTTTTTGGGGTTTATGAGCCACATCTGGCAATCATCAAAGGCTGCTCCTGGCTCAGTGCTAAGGAGTCTGTCCCAGAGGTGCGCAGGGGAACCCTGTGGAACTAAGGATAGAGCCCAGGCCTCCCGCATGCAAAATATGTGCTTAGTCCTTTGTGTTGTCCCCTGGTCCCCTTAGCAAAGCCGAAATAGAAATGAAAAAAAGAGACAAGCAAGCCTTTGTGAGTCTGGAAATGTGGCTGGAAAGCTGTCCACTGAGGCAGGCTGTTGGATCGTCACAGAAAAGGAAAACATCAGCTGGTGAGGAAAAGTAAGCCAGAGGACAGCATTTTAGTTTCTCGAACAAAGGCATGGTACAGAGATAACTGATCATTTGTGAGGAAAAGCAAGTGGTTTTAAGTGACTGTCACTTAAGGCAGGCTGCTTCAATTTTTTTCCACTCACAACCCCTTTTCACTCAAGAAAATTTTACATGAGGCTGGAGAAATAGTACAGGAGCTAAGGGACATGTTTTGCCTGCCATCTACTGAGTCCTGAGAAGCACCTCATCCTCAAGGACAAGGCTCCAGCAGCCCCCAGCACTGAAAAAAAAAAAAAAGAAAAAGTTACATGACCCTAGCTATTTAGGTCTATGAAATAAGTATACAAAGCAAACATTTACTCATAATCCTAAATAAATTTGTTTTGGGGACTGGAGAGATAGTATAGGTGTCCGGTGTTTGCCTTGCTTGTGGCTGATCCCAGATTGATTTCCAGCACTGCATATGGCTCCCTGGGCCCCTTGAGGAGTGATCTCTGAGTGCAGATCCAGGAGTAAACCATGAGCACTTCCAGATGTGGAGAGAAAGAAAGGAAAGAAAGAGAAAAAGGAAAGAAAAAAAGGAAGAAAGGGAAAGAGAAAAAGGAAAGAAAAAAGGAAGAAAAGGAAAAATGAGAGACAGAAAGAGGAAGAAAGAGAGAGGAAGAAAGAGCAAGAGAGAGGAAGAAAGAGAGAGAGAAAGAGAGAAGGGGAGCAGGGAGAGTGGGAAGGAGGGAGTATTGTTTAGTTTAAAACAAAAATGTTGAAAGTTACATGACCTCACAGTTTAAGAAGCTAGAGTTTAAGGTATGCAAGAAGGAACATGTAGGAAGATCACAGATCCAGAAAAGTTTCATGTGCTAAGCAGAGGCACTTAGAATTTATTAGCAGACATAAGGTTTATGAGCAAGTTTTGAGCAAGATGAGATGTAATCAATGATTGTTATGGGTGCATTGATTTCAAGAGCAGTACGAAGATGGGACACAGAAAGATGTTCTATTTAGCGGGACCCAATACAGTAGTCCATATGAGAGATGCTGATGAAGTCATAGTATAAGAAATGGGGAGAGGGTAGATGGAGAAGCTGTGAGTATGTTTGACAGATCTTAGAGCCAGTTCAATCAGTGGAGAGCTGGAGGCAGCTTTAACTTTCTAGCCGGGGCAACTGGAGTGACGACACTGTTAAAGGCAATAATATTGGCCAGAGCAAACCAGCTTGGAGGAGCTGCAGGGGCTTTGAGGAAGAGATTGATTTTGTGTGTGTTAATCCAGCTCCTTGGCAATGTCTAATAGGGTGTATATGGGCAGGAGTCTGAGGAGAGTCTGACATCAAGGAAGTTAGGGTGTATGCCTTGATCCCAGGCACCACCTTGGGGGCCCTAGAGTTCCCCGCCCAGCATTGCTGATTGCAGCCCTGAACGATTCCAAGAATCCCTCTGGGGTGACCCAGGTGGTTCCCAACTTTTCAGCCTCTGGCCTCACAGTGACCCACCTTCTGGTTGTCAGGAATCACTGTTGTTGCCTCTCCCTGAGCACTGAATGGGAGCACCTTTCAACCCCCAAAAGAAAGAAACTTCTTGTTTATGTGAGACAAAAAGACTCAGGAAAGGACTTGGAAAACACCTATTTTGGAGATCGCTGTATCACTCTATCACTGTCATTCTGTCATCGATATTTACTCAAGCGGGTGCCAGTAACATCTCCATTTGTCCCAGCCCTGAGATTTTAGCATTTTCTCCTTACTCGTCTTTCCCAACGCTGCCATATTGTAGGCTCTTTCAGGGTCAGGGGAACGAGACCCATTATTGTTACTGTTTTTGGCATATCAATACGCCACGGGGAGCTTGCCAAGGCTCTGCTGTGTGGGCAGGATACTCTTAGTAGCTTGCCGGGCTCTCCAACAGGCCTATATATATATTCCCCTCTGTGATTTGTTGCCTACTGTCTGAACCCCATCAAATATTGTGTGTTAATTATGGAAAATGGGTAGGGAGTGTCTTATGATGTGTCCCGTGGCCGGAGATAATAGATAAAATCAAAATAGCTCAAATTTGATCTTTCCTCTTCACATACAGACACTTCCTGTCTTTATATGTGTTATAAAATGTAAGAGCATTTTATTATATGCGGTAGAATATAATAAACTATGGCTCTGCAAAGTTAATTATTGTAATATTACTATTGTTGTACTTAGAGGTCATGTAGAAAGAGGAATTGAGAAGGGGATTCTAAAAGAATCTTCAAGAATTAAGAAAGTCAGGCTGGAGAGATAGTACAGATAGCAGCTTGCCTTGCGCATAGTCAACCTGGGTTTGATTCCCCTGCACCCCATAGGGCTCCTGAACTTCACCAGGAGTGATCTCTGAGCGCAGAGCAAGGAATAAGCCCTGATCACGGCAGGGTGGTGTGACCCAAAAACCAAAATATAGAATCAGGAAAGTCAAGAAGGAATTGAGCTCATGGGAAGCAAAGTTTTCAGGAAAGAAGAGAACACACCCTTTGCTGCAAAAGATGCAAAGGCAGTTCAAGTTAGAGGAAACGTCAAAGGCCAGTAACAAAGGATTTCCAATTTATTGCAGAATTAACAAATTCAAACTGTGAAATACATTTTTTTTCTGTCATATTTGTGGCATGAAAATACAGGTAATACAAACCTAGTCTGAAAAGATTTAGGGAGACCAGTCTTTCAAGCATACTACAGATGTACCTTTTGCTTGAGGTAAGAGAGAGTCCATTTCAATGCATGTCTCTGTAGGCCAGGGATAAAACCCTAGGCTTGTTGCATACACTTTGCTTGCAGGAGCCCTGGAAGTGATCCCCAAATTTGCATGGTACCCCAAGCTGATCTTGATTGGGAAGTCAGTGGGCAGGTGTTTTATGATATCCCCCACAGTTTTCATTCTTTCAAGTTTCCCTAAGCCTTTTCTCTAGTAAGGATTAGAATGAGAAAACACAACTGGGAGTAAATGCTGTTATCTACAAAAACCAATTAGTGTAGTCTGGTATAGTCTCAATTAAAAAACAAAAATTCAGCCTTCAAATTCTAGGTAGTCACCTAACTGACCAGAAGA
This sequence comes from Sorex palustris, assembly GCA_028565675.1. Classification (NCBI taxonomy): domain Eukaryota; kingdom Metazoa; phylum Chordata; class Mammalia; order Eulipotyphla; family Soricidae; genus Sorex; species Sorex palustris. The sequence continues at coordinate 2,488 of JAOXYA010024475.1, read as the reverse complement.
ATGAATGCACATAGCTTCAGCCCGTGTCTGTCCTTGTTAGACATCTTGACGACAACTGCAATCTGAGAAGTGACTTTGTTTATTTTTGTTTTTGTGCCATCCCTGACAGTGTTCAGGGGTATCTCCTGGCTCTGTCCTCAAGAACCACTCCTGCTGGTGTTCGGGCGCCCATATGGGATGCCGGAAATCAAACTGGGGTTGGTTGCATGGAAGGCAAGTGCCTACCCCTTGTACTATCTCTCCGACCCCTAAAAAGTGATTTTGGTTTAATTTTTGTTGGGTATTAATTTGCAGAAGTCAGTAGAAAGAGTGAGAAGAAACAAGTGTCTCTCTTTCTGCAAGAGGAGCAAAAGGAGCAATGCCTCAGTGGCTTCTACCATGAATGAAACTACTGTCCTTTTGGTTCTGTGGATAAAATGGAGCTGGCTCTTCTGGGTCTAGACATTGGGGAGAAAAGCAAAGGAACATGGGTGGGGACGGAGCTTGGGGAGTCGTGATCTTCAGAGGAGAAGTAGAGGGGAAGAAACGATCAGCTCAATAAGTTTGGTGTTTGCCAAATCCTTCTTGGGCAAGAACTTAGCGATGAAATATAACACTGGCACTTGGTTTCTGTCCTTTCCTTCTGTGTACTGGTAGCCCACCGCTGTCTCTTCAGAGTTGAGGGGGGAACTATTAGGGGCTATGTTGGGTAAGAGAGGGCTGGAAGCACCACCTGCTCTCACACCCAGGGGGGAAGGGGTGGAGGTATCTCCAAATCAGAATTCTACGAACAGCTGTTGGCATTGGGACAAAGAAATGAACACGTAGGGACTGGCGTCCCGACCTTCCGGTTTCCTCACAGAACAGAAGCTGTTAAGCCAGATTCAGTAAAACATGCCTCGTCCATTTTGGTTGGGTTTTGGCAGTGCTCAGAGCTTACTCCTCGGTCTGTGCTCAGGAATCACTCCTAATGATGCTCTGGGGACCGTGTACATTGCTGGGATCAAATCCACATCATCCTTCTGGGTGCTAGGAAAGCATCTATCTCTGTAGCTTGGAGGACTTGTTATTATTAGCAGAGAAGTAAAGAGAGTCTATATTAATAACCACTAGATTATGCCAACCAAAATGGGTGGGTTGTAAGAGGGTTGAGTGTGGAAAAGGGAAAAAAAAAAAAGAATGTTTCACCTCATGGGCTGAAGCAATAGCACAGCGGTAGGGCGTTTGCCTTGTGCACAGCAAGCCAGGCCGAACCGGGTTCAATTCCTCCGCCCGTCTCGAAGAGCCCGGCAAGCTACCGAGAGTATCTCGCCCGCACGGCAAAGCCTGGCAAGCTCCCCGTGACGTATTCAATATGCCAAACACAGTAACAACAAGTCTCAAAACGGAGACGTTACTGGACCCGTTCGAGCAAATCGATGAACAACGGGAGGACAGTGTTTATTTAGTGCTTAAATTGCTGTGAACAGAATCCATAACTAATGAATCCCAATATAGTATTTTGCAGCATGTTTTGCAAGAAGTAACACAGAACATTTCTTGTTATTTGTTTATATTTGGAGACCTCCCAAACTGCTCAGGAGATCCAAGGGCACGTTCCAGCAATTCTTAGCCAACCCACGCAAGGGCCTATGAATGTGGTGAAGCTTAGGGTCTTCAGTGCCCAGGATTACTAGGGCCATCCCAGGTGTGTTTGGATCAAATAAAGATTGGCCACATGCATGCCATGTGCCTTAACCCTTTTACTATCCCTTTGATCCCAGACTTAGAGACCATAAATCTGATGGACAATGCCTGGAGTTTCTGAGTGTTAGAACACTGGAATGATAGCACAGTGATAGGTCATTTGCCTTGTGCGCAGCCAGCCTGGCTGAGCCAGGTTCGATTCCTCCACCCCTCTCAGAGAGCCCGGCAAGCTACCGAGTGTATCTTGCCCGCACGACATAGCCTGGCAAGCTCTCTGTGACGTATTCCATATGCCAAACACAGTAACAACAAGTCTCACGATGGAGACGTTACTGGGCCCACTCGAGCAAATCAGTGAACGACGGGAGGACAGAACACTTTGACAAACTATAGACAGCTAACATCGCTTGAAACAATCTGGTTTCCACGGGAATTTCTCAAGGAAACTGCTTAAGGGTGATGTATTTTTCACCATTCTGCCCTTGTCACTGGCACGAAATATACACAACAAATGAAGTATTAAAAAATTAAAAAAGATACAACCCCAACATAAAATTATGTTTTCTGCATCTATATAGAATTTTAAAATTTTGATGTTCTCAGAAAAACTGTTTGTACATTTTTTTTCTTTCTTTAAATGGTCTATTTGGTTATTTCTTTTTGCTACACCAACCATCTCTTCCAGGGCCTCACATACATGAGGCATACATACTATCACTCAGCCACATCCCAGATTTTCTGAATTATTTTATTTATTTATTTATTTGCTTTTTGGGTCACACCTGGCAATGCACAGGGGTTCCTCCTGGCTCTGCACTCAGGA
>JAOXYA010024470.1:0-13291 GCA_028565675.1 Sorex palustris | reverse complement strand
TAAACTGGGGGCGGGGGGGGGGGTACCAGGTAATATTTCTAGGGACACCTTACTTTTTCATATCTTTCCTTCTGCATACTTAATTTCACTTGCTTCACTAGTAAGTTCCTAGGGCCAGTAGAAGCTACTTTAGTGGTTCCAGGAATGGGTTCTAGAAAAAGTTACAAGGTGCTGAACTTAGACAAATCAAGGCTGAAATAGCAGTGTCTCCCTTCCAGCAACTAAAGATTGAGATTCAAAAGATCATCTCATGTGAAATGAAATGACTCCTCGGGGTAATTTCTGATAACACCATACTTACAGCACGAAGATGAAGGAGTAAGAGAAGGTTAATCGGTGTGTTAGCAAAAGGAGAAGAGTGGCAAGTTTCCTAATACCACCGAGTCCCTAAACTGAAAATAATGATCTCAAGCCTCCACTAGATAGTGTTGGTTGGTAAAGAACTCCCCCTTGGAAAGTGGAGGGGGGAAAAATGATCAGGGGACACAGAGTCATTAAAAGTTCTTGGCGTTTCTGATCCACCTGGTGACACTGCTCCCCTGACCCTAACGGGGCGCCCTCCGAATTTTGCTAGCGGTTACAGGCTCCGTCCAAAGAACCCTCTGGACTTCTTCAGCACCCCGCATTAAGAAGCAGGGTTACGGGAAGGACCGGGCGCTGCCAAGGATGCTTGGGGAGTCTATCAAGCCCGGCGCCAGACACAGACACACACACAGACACACACAGACACACACACACACGCACACACACACACACACACACACGCATAGACACGCACACGCACACGCACATACACACACTGCTCGTGGCTCCTGGGTCTCTCTCTTCACCTCGCGTGCGTCCCCGTCGCCGAGGCCACTTCCTGACACGTCCACTTCTTCTCAATTATTTGATGGCGAGGATGCAGGAGCCCGCAGCATCCTTCCCGGGAACTGGCCGAGGCGAGCGGGACGAAGCCCCCCAGTCGGTCCCCGCGACCCGGTGCAGCGGGTGCCCGAGCGCACCCGACTCCGGCGCGTCGCTCTTCGCCTTCTTCCTTTCCGGGGCGGAGAAAAATGCCCCCCGCGCCCACCCGGGTGTCTCTGGCGCTCCGGGGACCAGACAACCTGGGGAGGCGGCGGGGAGCTGAGGCCCCCCCAAGTCCCGAGGTTGGGGGGGGTATGTTCTTACCTTTGGCCGGGGGCGAGGTGGGCGGGTAAGGGGAGGGGTGGTCCTCGGGGCGGAGCGGCCGGAGGAGGTCGGCAGGGCTAGCCCCGGCTCCCGGAGCGAGCAGCGCAGCCGCGGGCGCCGAGCTCAAGTGACGGCGGCGGCGGAGCCGGGGACCGCCGAGCCGCGGTGGCGGCGGCAGAGACGGACACGCCTCCTGGCGGGGGTTCCGCGCCTCTTGCTTTAAAGGCGCCGCGTTCCTTTCCCCGCGGCCGCCGCACGCTCCGGCCGCAGTTGCCGCCGCCGCCGCCGCCGCCGACCGGGAGCTGCGCTCCGCCGGGGACAGCAGGAAGGAGAGGTCGGTCGGGAACCACCGAGCCACCCTCCCCCGCTTCCTGTTTAGACGTTAGGAACCCCCAGGACCCGGACTTCGTCTCTTCAGCCCACCCCCGCCTCCTCGGCGATGGGGCGGAGTGGGAGGGGGTGGTGGTGGTGGTGGTGGTGGTGGTGCGGGGACCGGGACGGGGATGTTCGGGCACGGACTGATGTGAAATGCCGAGCAATGTGCCCGCCTGCGTGGGGTTCAGAACGTGTATAGAGTCCGAACACGTTGGGTTCTGGGTGGCAGCTTTTATATCTCTCCGAAACCATAGCAACAAAACTTAGATGCTGCCAGGAGCCGCTGGTTGTATCCAAAGTAGGTGGTCGCCTGAGTCCAAAGATTATTTCCCTTTTGAAGCAAGCCAGGATGATCTTGACCTGTGCCTCAGCCCCTCCTCCGAAGTGCGGGTGCAAACTACCCGTGCGCTCCCCTCCATCACCCTCTCCCAAGCCCCCACCCTGCCTGCACCATACCCCCTTACAAGTCTGGAGTCACTGTCACCGTAGCTATTTCCCTGGGTGATAAACAAAAGGGACTTGTCCATAATTCGATGTGTGGCGAGGGTGGGGGTGGGGGGAAAGGGTAATCTTTTCATAGTGTGGAATATTTAAGAGCTGATATCTGGCCCCAGTACTCCTGGTCCCCATCAGAATCCCAGAACTCCCAACCACAAACAAAATTCAGAATGAAGTTGGATTTGAGATCTAATGGGCGCACACTCGAATGTGGAGTAGTCCAAGGCCAGGCGACCGCCTGTTCCAGTTCTCTAAAGGAATTTTAAATTCGGCTAGAGGTGAGGAGCAGTGGATGACTACATTCCTGAATACTCCCAAAGGTTGGTTTTCAGAACGGCCGCGCCAGCAGACAGCTTGCTGCTAGCAGTGCGCTCCAAGTTCCTCAGGCTTCTCAGTAGAAACGATTAGCTTCTGCAAACAATCTCCGATATCTTCTCCTCTGGGTCAAAAAGTCAACATCTATTCAATATCATTGCTGTTTTTATCCTGGGCCTTATGATAAGAACTAGAGCAGAGACTCAGCAGTTGCCCTCGGATGAAGTTGGTGAGCAGAGATTTGCAGGCTAGGAACCATCAGTGTGACTGAGCAGAAACAGGTAGGGTTTGCTGGGCCTGGCAGACAATTCTCAAAATAATAATAATAATAATAATAATAATAATGCATTACTGGGCCCGCTCGAGCAAAGGAAGATTCCAGGTGAGGTCTCAGGGTTCTGTGGGTCTTAGAGCATCTCAGATCCCAAGATACTCCAGTCTCTCTTTGGGAAGGTTCAGAAATTCAGAGGCTCTGTGTTCTCCAGGAAACAGTCCTCTTGGAGGAAGACAGTTGTTTGTCACTTTGTGCTCCCCCAGACATCGGCCCCAACTCGCTCACATGCACACCCTAAGCAGCTCAGAGATAAGCCTGGGCCTCAGCTTGGATGGGCACTGCCACCCACCACGTACTAGGGCTAGTCCCTGACTCAACCCATTCTGGAACTCATATATAAATGTAGCTCTGTCAAAATTGGTCCTCAAGCAAAACCACCTGGCTCTCTCCACTCTAGGTCTCTAAGCCCCTTCCATGTCCTACTGCATTACCCAGGTCTTGGAAACTCAATAAAGGGAGATGAGTTACGGGCAAAGGAGAGTCCCTTAGTCATTTAAAGATCCTGGGGATGCTGGGAGTCTCCTATAATTAAGTCAACAGCGGCCTTGTTGTACGGAGTAAATAAATAGTCAATGACTCCATTGTACCCTCTCTGAGCCAGCAGCACAGACGCGTGACTAGCTCTGGGCGCCTGGATTCCAGCTGCTGTGACCTGCAGCCTAATGGGACCTCGAGGCACCATCAGTTTGGGCCAGGTCCGGTAGGGAGAAAAATGGTTCATTCAGTCCCAGTTCCTAACAGGAGTAATGAGGACAACTTGTCAACAGGCCAAAGATACTCCCTTTGTCATCTGAACACCCAGCCTCTACTCTTCCAGAGTAGGAGGAGAAAACCCTGGCTACAGAATCAGGTTCCAGCTGATTCTGAAGGATGGCAACTGGCTTTGTTTTATTGATTGAGATCCTAGAGCAAAGAGTGCATCTTTTCCGGCTTTAGGAGATAGATCACCATATGACTTGCCACACAGTGGTGAAGGAAAGAATGGAAGGGACCTTGGATCAGCTTTCCATTTTTTAAACTGCTGTTCCAGACCAGATTGTATCTGGGAGAAGAGACTTCAATCCACTCTAAGAGCTATGTGTGTTTTTATCCTTTTCAAGTTATTGTTATTTTGCTTTTTGGGCGGTGTCACACCCAGCAAAGCTCAGGGTTTAGTCCTCACTCTGCTCCGTGATCACTCCTGGTGTGCTGCTGGGAAAATACAGGGTGCTAGGATAGAACCCTGATTGGCCCCATGCAAGATAAGCACTTTATGGTCTGCACTATCTCTCTGACCCTTCTACTTGTTTTTTCAGAACTGAATTTTGGACTTATTTTCCAGAGTACTTGCTAGTTCATGTGGCTTGTGAGGAGAAAGCTGGGAGAGGAGAGGAACAAAGGAAAACCATGATGTTGTGACAAACTTATTTCCAAATATCAGAGCTTCATCTGGATTCTAAAGAGAAAAGCAAAAGAGCATCAGATGATATACACTCATCTGATTCTCAAAATATAATTCTCACTACTTAAATTCTTCATTACGTAAATATTTTTCTTAGTATGTCATGTTTTATGAGATTATACTTTAAGGAATCAGATCCCAAGTCTCTTTGGGAACATTGTGGTGAAGACCTTTCTTCTCTGCTTCCCCAGATACCTTAACACTTAATCTTCCATTGCTAAGAAATTCCCTGCCAATCTTATGCAGCAACCACCTGACAATTGGCCCTTTCTTAGTTTCCAAATGTGGTTTGAACTGAATGTGTTTGGGATTTTTGACTCCTGAGGATCCCTCAGGGAACAGCCTGACTTCTCAGGAATACTTCTAGAATTTGTTTCTATATTTTGAATATATAGAATTGAAAGTTATTGTTTTGGCCCCTCTAATCTGATCTTCTTTTATGGCGATAGAAGCCAAAATGAAAGAAGTGAATTGCTCACAACGTGTCAGTCTTTTGGCTGTGCATATCAGCATCAGAGTGCCTCCTGTCATTCTGTTTCAAAATTCAGAATCATAGGAAATTAGGGCTTAGAAGAGACTTCAAGAATGTCTACTCCAAACCAGAATCACATATCTTTCATATGGAAAAAACTGTGCACATAGGAGTGCATTGCATTAAAACCATACATAAAAATAAGAGATGCACATAGTCCCTGCAGCTCATTCTGAGCTAATGAGGAGTCCCTGGACTGCAGGCAAAGAACTACCACTCAAGCTCAACAGCATCATTCACAGATGACCAAATTTCGACCAAGAAATAAAAGAATTTACTGAGTCATAAAGGCAGTTGAGGCCAGTTTCAGAATTAGAGACCAGGTGTTCTGATTCCCACCTGTCTTCATTCCCCCGTGTCTTTTTGGCAGTAATTGAACATAAATTACATTGAAACGTTAATAACTCATAACAGTTTAATGGATTTTTCTCTCAGAATAATTAATATCTGCCCTTGAAGGATAGAATTTATGACTTTTTCCCCCTACAACCTTTCAATGTATGTATTGAGTACATATTATCTGCTAAGCACCACCGTGGTGCTAACAAGACAGCAGTGAACAAACTTAGATCCCTGCCTCACTGAGCATTCAGTTTAGTGGTAAAATAAACAATAAATAGACATAAAGAAGCATGCATAAAATGCTGCATAGTAGGGAGTGCTATAGAGATAAATAAAACTAAGTAAGTAAATTAGGGTTTGCTGGAAGGACAGGGGTAGAGTAGTATTATTTTATGTAGGTGGCCAGAGTAGGTCTTCCTGATAACTTGGCATTTGAGTAGAAAACTGAGGGAAGGGAATCATCCATGTTCATAGATGGAGGAAGCTTTAGGAAGAGAAAATGGAAAATACAAATTTGGAACAAATGCAAATTTGGAGCAAGTCTAATAGACCTGAAGAACAAAAAAGCCAGTTCTAAAGATGAGACAGGAGGTTAGTAGAAACTGGTCAAAAAGAAGCAGAGGTTCACGTCCCAGAGAGTTATAGATTTTTCTCTGTGGGCAACAGTGAATCCAGGGAGAAGTTTAGACTAGAAAAGTGGCACAATTGGTCACAAATGTAAAAGAACATCTCTGCCTGTTATTGAGACAGACAAGCACAGGTTAATTAAGGACCAGAGTAGAATCAAAGTAATCAGGAGACTGCAAGAATGTCCAAGGTAAGAGCAGGACCAAGTCAGCGACATGGGGATGATAAGAAGTCATATTATCCATATGTTTTTATGTTAAATGAAGAGAATTTGATGATGGATCAAATGAAAGATAATTCTAAGATTTTTTACTTGCACAACCTAATAGTGAAGTTATTTATTGAGATGAGGAAAATTAGAGGAGGATGAAGTTTGAAGGCTATCCAGATTCAATTCCTCCACCCCTCTCCGCGAGCCTGGCAAGCTACCGAGAGTATCTCGCCCGCACAGCAAAGCCTGGTAAGCTCCCCGTGACGTATTCGATATGCCAAACACAGTAAAAAGTGTCACAAGGGGGTGTTACTGGGCCTGCACTCCTGGAAGTGCTTGGGGGATCATATGGAATGCTGAAAATCAAACCCAGGTCGGATGCATGCAAGGTAAACATGGTGTGCTATCTATCCACTGTGCTATTGCTCCAGCCCTCCCATTGGAATCTTTAATTCTTTGATGCTTCCATATTTACCTCTGGGGTGTGTGTGTGTGTGTGTGTGTGTGTGTGTGTGTGTGTGTGTTTTCTCTCTTCCTATCATACTTGTCAGGCAAAACCTGAACTCTGAATTTCTATCAATTTCATGCCTGAACCATTGAATTTAACTGAGAGATAACCAGGTTGGGTGACCATGTTTGACTGATTTTTAATTTTTTACCACAAACATAAAGATAAATTTCAGCACTACCTAGATTCATGAACTTTGTATAAATAAAGTGGAGGAAAGCAAAAGGTTAAAAAAAGGTAGAATTTGAATTAGAGATTAATAAAGGAGATAAAGTTCATATACTAGAGTAGTGATCATAGTAGTATACAACAGAGAATATGTCCTAGAAACATTTAGGATGCAGAAGTGGTATGATTTGGTGAGTGAAAGTGGGCTTGGGAAGCTGTATATTGAATGTTTCTCATCTCATGAACATTCAAGATGAAATTAATCAATTAAATCAATTAAAATTTAAGACTTTTTCAGACTTTTTTTTTGAAGATTGGTAAGAATCTCTTAGGAAAGTATTTTTTCCACGTTTAACTTTATTTTCGACAATATTTATACATCAGACTTCTTATAAATCATCATTGGGGCTAGAAAGTTAGCCCAATGGGTTGGAACACATACTTTGCATGCAGGAGGCCTGGATTCAATTCCAGGCACAGTATGCTCCCTGAGCATCATCAGGAGTGATCGTCAACCAAAAAAAATGTATCATTTTTTTTGTTTTGTACCTTCTCACTCTTCCTTTTTATTTGTCCTTTTTTATTTTTAATTTTACAGCTTCCCTTTTTACTATATTTATTATTTATTATTTATTATCTCCCAAATAATTGGAAAGAAGACACTCCCATTAAATAAAATATATATCGGCAAAAAAATTAGTTCAAAGAAAATGAGTAGGAAGTCAAAAGTAGGGAATGCACTAATTTTCAATTGGGGACATTTCAGTTTCACTTCTGAGAGTATGCAACAGACAATTGGATTTAAAGATTCAATATGTAAACCCGGGGATTGTATGAATTGTATCTATTGTTTTTTCCACTTAGAATTCACAACTTCTATTATTGATATTTTCTAGGAAGTTGCCAGACCAGACATTATTTGTGTCTTCCCTTGCTTAATGCTTATATGGTTGTGTTGTTTATTATTTTTATATTCTTCTGGAATATAAATCCAAATAGGACTTTGTAATTGTTGTTCACTCACTTTCAGAACTAAGAAGTGCACGGGGAGCATTGTAGGTGAAAATTTTAACACAGCTGTGTTAAGTTTGATTCATTCCTTTCTCCAGGGATGGTTATGTGACTAAGAATTAAGTAAGTCATCTTATTTTAAAGCCACCTGTCTTGACAACAGGATTGGTATAGGATGGACACAAAACCCAACAGTGTCCCAGAATTGTGAACATGTACTTTTGGAGTTTCAAATGGTCACAGCAAGCAACTTCAACTGGGAACAAAAACAACTCAGTTGTAAACAGAGCTGATAGACAAAGAGAATAAAGTCAAATCCTAATGCATATTCAAGATCCTGGATCAAGAAAAGCATATAACAGGAGACAGTAATTTCTATCTTTTGTTTAACTTTGCTCAACTTTGCTTAATTTGTATTGAATTTTCTATGATTACTAAAACCAAATGACTCCTGTCAAATGCAAATTGTGATGGAACTATTGTATATATAATATGTTGCATGGCTTAGAACAGAGGGTCGGAGAACAAGCCCATGGAAACAACCACATTATGGATTAATGGACATAGCCTGAAGAGAAACAGATTAAATGTGAAAGAACCTACACTATTTAGTTCACAGATATCAAGGGAAGAAAGAAGAAAATGAAACAAGGAAGAGGAAAGGATAGCAGTACTGAACTCCACACGAAAGTGTTCATTGGAGTCCACAGGAGGATTTGCTAAAGCACAGATTGGAATTTTACCCCAGAGTATAATTCAGTAAGACTTAATTCAGTATGTGCAATAATTTAGGGTTTTCCCAAATTTCCAGGTGATCCTAGTAATCTATTTCAAGAAGGACCAACACAGAGAATTTGCATATCGTGATATTTAAAATGTTTTTTGTTTGTTTTTTGCTTGAAAATGTGAAGAATGTGGAATGTATCTGTGTATCTATAAGTGGAAAACACAGAGGAAATGAGGAATGATTGAGAGAAGGAGAAAGGGGTGTGGAGAGGAGAGTGCTACATTACTAAACAAAAGAAAGCAGGAGCCAGCAGAACAGGTGGCAGGAAAATTCTTTTCCTTTGATGATTTCCTTTGGAGCTGGTTACTTGTAGAAGACTAAAAGTACTAGAGAAACCTTGAGAACCTAAAGATTCAGGAGCTACAGGAAGTGAGCCCTAGAGAAGTGAGTTGCTGGAAACCAGAGGAAGCTGCTGAGGTCATCAGGTGGAGGGATGGAGGCAGTGGGTTTGTGGTTGACGGTCCCCATCTTGGGATTGCCCAGGTTCCCCTTTAAAATTAAAAACATGTTTGTGTGTTTAGAGGAGACATTCCCAAACTTATTTGGCCTACTGTCTCTTTTCCACATTCCTCTGTAAATTGACCTTCCATAAAGGAACAGAAAGAAAGCACCTCCCAACTGCCAAAATGGCGAACTCTGCTCCTCTGTATCTTTCCAGCTATCACCCAGGGGAGGGGTGACATCACCCACCTTGGAGAAGCACTGGTTAGAGTAAGAAAAAAAGTAGAAGAGCAGAGGGCTTTAGAGAGAGAGGCGAAAGTGTGAGATAACGGTTGCGAACACTGGGAGAACATCATCTAGCACAAATTTTCCTTAAAGCTTCATTGACCCAGCTGGGGTTGAATACCATGATAATAGAATGGAAGGGTCGCCTCTCAGCAAAGCCCACTGCCCTGGTGTAGGAGTAGAGAAGGCAGACTGGCATTTCACAGTGGTAAGGAAGACTGACCTTCCTCAAAAACAGCAAGACCTCCATTAATTAGCACTTTTGGAAAAAAACTCTTTATTATGAAAAGGGGACATCTGAATAACAAAAACACATCCATAAATCAAGAGCAGAACAGTTGTAGTCTTATGACAAAGTGGCTCAGCAGGGTTTTTTTTTTTTAACCCTGGACCAGACTCCAGTCTAGATCAACATAGAAAATCTCTGAAGAATGTCATCTGTCCTAGGTCCTCTTGACCTACTTCAGAGGTCCAACATCCTCTATTCTATCTAGTGCTGTCTCTGAGAAAACTTGCACAGACTTTTTGACTGTTCATTACAGACTGTTGGAATTTCTCACTCATGTGTTGCTTTAAACAACATCATGAATTTTAGTTTCTTTATTGCTACTATCTTCACTATTATTTTGATGTTTAGCTCAGGGCTAACTTCTGACTCTATTGTGGATCTTATGTGGTACCCAGAATCAAATGGGGGTCAGTCACATGCATGGCAACTACCATAACCAAAGGACTATATCTTCATCCCTAAAATCATGCAGTCCAATACTTTAATTCTAACCATGGAAAAACACTAGACTAATCTTTACTAAAAGCAGAGTAGGTGTCAACATAAAGAGAATGCAGGCAATAAAGATGAGATGTCTGGTCCCCAGTGCTCTGCATTTTATCCAGGGGTTAGCAAGAGACCTAGCACATTGTAAATACTCAGTATCTATTGAATGAATTGAACAAAAAAATCAATGAATGAGAAATAATAAAACAACAGTAAAATATATTGGGGTGAGATTGCAGTGAGGAATGGTAACAAATAACAAACTTTTGCTAACAAGCAAAAGTGCAAGTTGTTCAAATATTCCTAAAGGAAAGGTTTTAATTACATTTTCTCAGTTGTCAACCTCCTCAGTTAACCAAAGATTTGAGGGCAAGGATTTGTGAGCCAATGCCAGGTAGCCCCTGTAATGGATGAAGAAGTGACAGAGAAAAGGGGAGGGCTCCCATGAGAAAGTATGTCAATGAGAGTTTTGCAATTGTGCCATTAAAGTTAAACTTCACCTACAACTGTGTGAGAGTATATCGCCTTTCCTCACAAAATGGAGAAGAAAGGGTAGCATCTGTATATCAACTTGCCAGCTATCACCAAGTGAGGACTTTGGTATGTTCACTCCAACCTTTCTGACCTACTTAGTGGGTGGACAAATCACCCTCAGAGCCAAGCAGACATTGCAAAGAGGTATGAAGTGCTTGCAATAGGAAGTCGTGGGGAACTGAGGAATGTATATGTTGGTCATACAGAATAAACTAGAGAATTTACCTGGCAACATCTTGTAAGTTTTTTATGTGCACTTTTTTGTTTTTGCTTTTTTGGATCACACTGGGTGATGCACAGGGGTTACTCCCGGCTCATGTACTCAGGAATTACTCCTGGTGGTGCTCAGGGGACCATATGGGATGCTGGGAATCAAACCCAGGTCGGCCTCGTGCAAGGCAAATGCCCTACCTGCTGTGCTATTGCTCCAGCCTAATGTGCATATCTTTATGCATCTGATAAATGTACTCATATGTATTTATATATAATTATAAAACTATTTTGAACACGATTTCAGTTTACTGGTAGGAAGACCATATATTGAAATTTTATGTGAGTGCTCAATAAATAAGAGGATTCTAGTGTACTGATACAGAAATATCTCCATATTCATTATATATTTGTTATTTGTTTTTTATCTTGTTCTTTTTTAAGGGATCACACTCATTGATGCACTGAGCTTGTTCCTGGCTCTGTGCTCAGGCATCAGTCCTGATAGGGCTTGAGGGACCATAAATGATGCTAAGGATTGAACCCAGGTTGGCCACATGAAAGGCAAGCACCCAATCTGCCATACTATATTAAACATAAACCTAAGTATAATATAGCTAGCTCTATATATTATCTTTTAAATAAATATGGAGCCAGCTGTTTTTATTATTTTTAATATAAACTTATAGTTTAGGTAACATGGTTATAATAATATTAACATTTATGGTACTGATGTGCTATTTTTCCAACACATAATTCTAAGTTAAAAAGAGATGCATAATTGTTTGAATAGTACATTACTGTTTGTACATAAAAAAGGCAAGTAGATACATGTTTACATATGAATAAAACATCACTGGAATGATAAATTGAAATTGAAAACTGGTTTCCCTGGCATGAAAATTAGGAAAAGGATAAAAGGCAAATAAGGTGATGAGAGGGAAAGTGTGTGTGTGTGTGTCTTTGTATGTGTGTGTGTGTGTGTGTGTGTATGCGCGCGCACGCGTGTGTGCATGTGTGTGTTTGTACTGGTGATCAAATCCAGATCTCACACATATAAGAAAATTATGCTACCACTGAGCTACTTCCTAAACTCTCAAATACTTTTACAGTAATCTTTCACACTAATTTTAAAAATATATTCATGAGTAACCTACTTTAAGAAATTAAAAGTTGTTAAGTGTATTGAGGTGGTTGTAATAGACTGAAGTTTATAAAGAAAAAAAAGAGAGAGACTCTCTCCCTACTCCCGATCCTCACTTAATCCCAGGGAAGTTGAATTTCAACAAGTGTGGGAAACTATTAAATGCCCTAATAGTTTGAGTTCCAGCCTTTGAAACAAATCATGAAAGTATCTCCTCCAGTCTCCTTTCCTTAGGGGCATTTTTCATGGTCTTTGCTTTTCTGTGCACCAAATAAATGGAGCTGATGGATTTGTTTTCAAGATAAACACAAAGGACCAGTAATTTCTGGTACAAGCCATAATCAGCTTTCTTGATAATATATTGTCAGCAGAAATGTTCTCATTCCCAAGGACAGTCCCTGGAGAGGTCATGGTACTCTCAGGCAGGGGAGCTCTTCCTCATCAGTCCCTGCTATGCCCTAATATTTCTTTGTTCTTTGGCTGGGCAGGGGTGTGTCACATAAGTGTCCAATTAATACCAAGTTTCATTTGAAGGGACCGGGACTACTTCTGGAGTGCTGTGTTATAGAAGAACTAATTTATCTTGATGAAACTTGTGAGCTGCTGCTGTTTCTTTTGCCTTTCTCAGCCTCTCCACGGAGAAGAGATTAATCAGCTAATTGCTCAATTTAATCAGTAAATCAGTAAATTAATTTAGACAGCCAGAGTTAGTGTAGACCACCCAAATTAGATGGTTGGCTCTTTGGCAGGAAGTTGAAGAAAGAGGTGTAGATTTCTCATTTCTTTTAGTTAGTGCCATTGAAGAATAATGGCAAAGATCACAATTTCTCATTTGAATTATTGCTACAATAACCCTAAGTGCTCTCCCTGTCTCTAGTCTTTCCACTTAAATGACTTTCCAAGATGTGGCTGTGGTGATTTTTCTAGAATATATATTTGTATATGTGTCTTACCATCAGTTTCTTAATCTATAAAACTTACTTTTCTTTAAAGCAAATATGTTTCGCCTACTAGACCTTCTAAGTAACTGCCACCTTTTCAGGCCACTTCACTTACGTGGACATACTTTTATATTACTGGCAATATTTTTAGATCTATCTGTGCTTCTCATATCCTTATATTTCCTTGTCTATGTCCTTTATTATATGGCAAAATTTTCTAGACAAAGATTATCTTTTTATTTTCCATGCAGCAGCCATTCAGTAAAAGTTGTTTGCAGGGGACAGAGCAATAGTACAGTGGGTAGGGCATTTGCCTTGCATATGACCAATCCAGGTTCAATCCCCGGCATCCCATATGGTCCCTCAAGCACCACCAGGAGTGATTCCTGAGTGCAGAACCAGGAGTAACCCCTGAACATCGCTGGATGTAAACCTGCCCGCCCCCCTGAAAAAAAGTTGTTTGCATACATTGACTTCCTGTCTTCTTTTTTCCACTAAGAGCTTTTGCTAGAACGATTCCAATTTGTCAACCTTGTAGACACCACAATTCTAGCCTCTTATTTTTATTTTTTGTAGGAGTACTGCTATTTATTCAGCCACTGATTAGCTGATTGAATTGTTGCCTCTTATTTTAATGATGCT
>JAOXYA010024462.1:0-13291 GCA_028565675.1 Sorex palustris | reverse complement strand
GGGACAGGGACAAATGGAGACGTTACTGGCGCCCGCTCGAGCAAATCGACGACTAACGGGAAGTTAAGTGATTAAGAAGTGAAGTTCCATGGAGCAAAAGAACCTTCTGGAGAAGTTTGATTAGTTTCCCAGAAGCACCAGGTTGAATCAGCTGAGCTTCCTCAGTTTGACTTCAACTGACAGTGGGGCCTGTGGACCCACAGGGAGTTTCATTATGGTTACCTTGCTCGCTCCAGGCCTATTTGTGTAGGATGTCTGTATGCTAAGGCAGAGGGCAAGAAGTGAGCCAGTAGGAGCACCGAGGTTGGGAAGTGGGGACAGTGGGAACCAGGAGAAGCTTGGCGGCAGCAGAACCACCAACTCTCAGACCATCAGCTCCTAGGAAACCCACCATTGTTTGGAGGTTGGCTGAGACCTGAGTAGTGACCTAAGTTATTGAGCAGTCATGGTCATTTGCTTTCCAGACCAGAGCAAAGCAGGGACTGGGCAGGAGACTGGAAAGCCCTTAGTGGATATGAGAAGTGGGAAAAGGAGGTCAGAGGGGGAAAGGAAGGGAGGGAGTGGGCTGATCTGGGCAGATAGGAGGCCGGCTTCCATGTCAGCTGCTACTCAGCCTTTGGATGCTGAGTCTGTCTGTACAGATCAGGGGAGTGTGTGTGTGTGTGTGTGTGTGTGTGTGTGTGTGTGTGTGTGTGCGCGCGCACACGCATTTATGTTGAAGGGTGGTGGTCAGGGAGCTTCTGTGAAATCCAAGGGTCACCCCTTACAATCAGCAGCCATGTTTGTAGTCAGGCATTCTTGG
Organism: Sorex palustris; assembly: GCA_028565675.1. Taxonomy (NCBI): domain Eukaryota; kingdom Metazoa; phylum Chordata; class Mammalia; order Eulipotyphla; family Soricidae; genus Sorex; species Sorex palustris. The sequence goes on along the minus strand of JAOXYA010024462.1, from coordinate 12,489 downwards.
TAAGGTCCTGTCCCCAAGTCACTCTGATACTTTTGCAAAAGAGCATTTAAAGAGACTTTAAAGTGTTCCCTGTGTATGGGCTGGTAAGAGCCCTGCAAGGCCACTGCTGAGAAATTCGGATGCATCTGTGATACATAGCATTTGAAGATAATAACTGGAATCCTAGGTGCTCTCAGATTTCTAAAAGGTCATATAATTTTTTGAATACTTACACTAAATTTTTTAACACTAAATCAAGCATCAATATAAATGTTTTATATGTAAAAGCTTTAAAAGCTTTGACCCCACTTCTCATGTGATGCTAATTCCCTTGGAATGTAACATATCATAGTACAGTAGTTTCAGCATCTTATCAAGTGAGAGACAAATCCATTGAGCTTTTTCAGGGGACTCCTGAGAGATTGCAAAGTGAGTCTGAGGCCCCAAAGACTGTTTAGAATTTGACTTAACACTGCAGTAGGCGAGAAAAGATTCCACATTGTGAACGGTGCTTGGATGTTTCTTGAGAAGAACTTGGAAAGCAAATGATGATTGGGCTAAGTCACAAAGTCTCTCCAGGAAGATGACAGGGACTGTCACAAAGTCCCAAATTTCCAATTTAAAATTAAACTATTCTATGGGTCATAGTGATAGTATGACAGATCTGGGTTCAATCCACAGTACCCCATATGTTCCCCCAAGTCCTGCCAGGAGTGACCCCCAAGTACAGAGCCAGGAGCAAGCCCTGAAAACTGCCAGGTGTGACCCCAATACAAAACAATTAATAAATTAACATTTATAATCTTAATTTGATCATACATATAATTCCTCAACAAGATTAATTTTTTTGTATCTATTCAGATTTTGTCCATTTCACCCTTTCTAGAACAGCCCTTCATTGGAAACTAAGAAATATGCATGTATTTACTATGATAGTAGTCTGTGGATTGGAAATTTTTTAACTTCTTAGAAGTATATTCAATTACCTTTTTCCCAGCTGGTAGGGATGTAGGGAAAAAAAGAAATCTTCCGTTACTGTTGGTGGAAGTGAAAAAAAGTTTCAGGGCTCAATTCCAATGGAAAATAATATGACCATGCCTAGAAAAATTGAAAATAGAACTGCCTTATAACCCAACAATTTCATCCACAAGTAGGAATCTGCAAGCATCAATTAGAAAAGATTTAGGAAAGCTCTGTGCATACCCAAATTCATTAGAGTGCAAGTTACACTAGTCAATAACAATAACCTGGAAATAACACACATACGCAGTGACAGATGAGTGGTCAGATAACTCGGGGCTTGTGCTCACAATGGACACTGTCCAGCCCAAGAATAAAGCTTGTATTGTAGTACAACGTGGGTGGGGCTGCAAGAGTTTGCTAAGTAAAACAAGTTAGAGAGAGCGGATGATCTCATTCACATAGGGAACATAATGGAACAAAGCAAAGGAGGTATAGACCACATGCGGTCAAAGCAGATCTGAGACTCTGTCCTCAGGACTGAGTGTACTGTGGTGCAGGAGTTGATGGACAGAGTCCAGTGGACTGAGGTGGAGGGACATTCACACTGCGATGGTAGGTGTGGTATATTCACGCAGTACCGCTAAAATTCACAGACACCAGTTGTACAGCAGTGTTAAACATAAAATTCACTTACATTTTCTACATCACTGCCAGCCCCTGAAACTTACAAGCCTTTGAAAACATTCTTATGCCTGAAGACCAATGTCACCTCGCTGAAAATGCATTCTTAATGTAGGCTGCTTTTTGGAAGGTAACTTCTGTTGGGGAGTTCTGAATGTTTGCAGATCATCTCCCCTTTCTAGGGTGACAGCATTGATCAAGGCTCACTGGCGATGGAGATTCCATTTCGGGCAGAGAGAATTAAGTAATTAAGTCTTGACTGGTCTTGTGATGCTGAACTAAGTGATGCCATTTGGGACCTGTCTTCTTGCTTGTCACATCTTCTTTCATGTAAATTCCATGTTTTACTCCCACTCTATTTTTCTCAAACATATCTGCTTTTTGGAAACCAATCTATATACATTGAATTTCCCCTCAGATGATGCTTTTTTAAAATATCATATTAAATCTTACATTTTTAATATCCTATATAGCACAGGTAGCCAAAACTGAGTTTTATAGAATAGCTCAAGAACCACTGTCTGTAACACTTTCCATTGTTCATTGATTTGCTCAAGTGGGTGCCAGTAACATCTTCATTGTGAGACTTGTTGTTACTATTTTGAGCATTTCAAATATGCCACAGGGAGCTTTCCAGGCTCTTCCATGTGGGCGGGATACTGTTGGTAGCTTGCCGGGATCTCTGAGAGGGATGGAGGAATTGAACCCAGGTTGGCCACATGCAAGGCAAACACCCTAGCCACTGTGCTATCACTTCAGCTCCAAGAACCACAAATTTTAAAAAATAGAATCTACATGGAAATGTACCAATTAATCACCCAGAGAAGATGGAATCAATCATTCAGCCACAAGTATGGGCTAATGCCTGCTGGAGAAAGGTTTCTGTTGGAGAACGTTTTTTGAAACTTTTCCCACTCAACATCTCTTTGGACTTAAGAAATGCAACAGGGCTGAGTTGCTTCCAAAACACCTCACATTCTTTACCTGGTTGAGTTTTAATTATGGCATGTTCAGAAACATTTTATTATTTTTTCCGCATGCCCACTTTAGGGTCATGATCCCCCTGTTAAAGGAATGAGGTACTAGAGATAGGTGGAGGTTTTTAGTAATCTCTTTTTATAGATATGTTGAAGACCTAAAAAGTTTTGATGATTTGTCTAGGAATAAAAGACTATTATGCAGTGGAGGAGCCCTATTTGAAATTAGATATTTTTGTTTTAGAGAGATTATATCTTAATCTATGACACTGAATTATTGCAAAACTGGAGAACAGAGAAAGAGAAAAACTGGGATTTGGAGACCAGTGGGTGGGTGTGCGGAGCAGAGAGTATGTGAGCAAGAAGGAGAGTCCTGGGAGGACAGAATTTAGAAGGAATTTGGAATGAATATGAGCCTTAAGGCAGTATCCCCCTCTGATCTTCCATTAAGTCTGACAGCTTCAAGAAACCAGACAAAACAGATTTTATTCTGCATCATCTAATAGATTGTGCCTAGTAGGTGATGAATTAAACATTCCCAAGACTATTTCTGATGTCCATTCCCTTACCAGGTTCTATGGCTTTATTTATTCATGAAGAACCACATATTCCTTGGTTGGATCCTCCCTCAAGTTGAGCTTTGCTTATGGCTCAGGCTCATCAACTTAATTGCATTCCCATAAAGAGGGTCTTTCTTAATTAACAGTGTTCACCTTGACCTTGCTGTACATGTATAGCAAAAGAGATTGCCAGGAACCCTTGGGAAAATATTCCAGTGTGTCATGTGTGCTGTTTGCTTTTGTTCACAGAGACACATCTGTTAGTGTCGTTCAAAAAGCACCATGCTTCTCCTTTCCTCAACACAGAAAGATGTGTACAAATCATATATGGCCCTTAGCATGGGGTAGAGCGATAGCACAGTGGTAGGGCATTTGCCTTGCGCACAGCCAGCCTGGCCGAGCCAGGTTTGATTCCTCCACCCCTCTCGGAGAGCCCGGCAAACTACTGAGAGTATTTTGCCAGCACGGCAAGCTACCCATGACGGATTCAATATGCCAAACACAGTAACAGTAGGTCTCAAAAAAATGGAGACGTTACTGGGCCCGCTTGAGCAAATTGATGAACAACGGGAGGACAGCATGGGGTACCTCAGCCACGCCTGCCCACCAATATCCTCCTCCTGTCTGCACCCAGATAGTGGATAACTTGGCAGACAACTAGTGGTATCAGGAGCAGTAGAACTATCCACACAAGCATCTTCAAGATCATTCCTCTGTATCAAAATTTCTCTTCCAGCACCAACTACTTAGAGATCATCCTAATGGCCATTCATTATCTTACTCTTTCTTGGGTCAGCAGGAACCTACTTTCTTCAAAGCAGTAAGGTAAACAGTGACCAATCTTTCATTGAGTGAAAACTGAAAGAATATGCTGCTATCAAATACTTTTCACTAGGGTAGCTATGATTGGGATCCAGTTTTGCACATTTTTCAAAACAATGAGTCTCTTTCCAAGTTAGTAAATAGTGGAAACTTAAAAAATATTCTCTTCATGATACAAACCAAATAAAAACCCCATGGTGGTTTTTAATAGATACAGAGTCTCTATTGATGACACTAGTATATTTTTAGATACTAGATTTGCTATTCCACTGAGTATCAAAAGCTTATGCTCTCACACAATGAGTAAGTGGGATTCATCGTGGGCATGTTCCAGTCAGGTCAAATGTTCTGTGAGATGAATGTTCTCTCTCTGCATTGTCCAGTAAGAAACATTGCCTCCCAAGGCTACAGATTATTTGAAATTGAGACTGGGATAACCTAGGCATGGAATATTCATTTTATCAAACAGCACATGTGATAGCCATACTAACAGCACAGTTATAGGTGTTTTCTGGAATCCAAGGGAAAGGACAATTTCTCAGTATCTATATTTCAAACCATAATGCCCAGAAGGAAAGAGAAAGAGTGCGAAAGACAGAGAAAGAAGAAAATTGCCTGCCATAGAGGCAGGCTGTGGTTTGGGGTGGGGCAGTTGGGGAGGGTGACGGGAGGGAAACTGAGAACATTCGTGGTGGGAAATACACACTGGTGAAGGGATGGGTATAAGAACATTGTATGGCTGAAACCCAGTCATGAACCATCTTGTGACTGTATATCATATGGTGATTCAATTTAAAAAATTAATAAAAGGGAAAGGAAACAAACAGGAATTTGCATTTCTTATAACAATTGCCAATGAGTGGCAGGGCCCTAAAATCCTGAGACGTTGAGCCCAGCAGATGGGAAGTGCTGGAGTGTTCCAGTGCTGAGGAACCACTGGCTAAAATCAAGCAGAACTGGAGGGATGTTAAACACGGTGTTGGTTTCATCAAGAAATTTCCGGCACAGGGCTGTCACACCAGCCTAATTCTGTAATGAAATGGCATCTTTAATTAACTTCTCTCAATGGTATCGTCACTAGTGTTTAAAATGAAATTCATTATCTCTCAGCTGAAGGCTTCCACCGCCCCGTTGCTTTCTCAGGCACCATCTGCAGCCGGCGATTACGTGCATCCTTGCAGGCCATGCCCTGCTCCAAGGACCAAACTTCTCTGCCCTGGAATCAGGAAGGAGCCACGCTGGCTCACTGCAAACTTCTGTGATGTGTGCTCTCTGCCTGATCTATCCATCACTCGAAAAGTGACTGCATTATCACGACTGGCAAATTTTAGAACGGGCATTTCTCCCAACTTAACTTATGGCATTTTAACTGCAGTTCATCTTGATACAGGCGTACTCTTTGCCTGAAATACCTCTCCCTAATAGGTCTTCTGGGCTAGTTCCCTTTCATCTTTCATGACTGACCTTGGATCTCTTATTCAAGAGGGACTTTCTTGCATAATGGGAGGTCCAGGTTTGAGGACTGGGGAACCTCAAAGCACAGTGACACCTGGTAACACACAAGGAATAGGCCACGAGATGGGAACCTCCAACCCAGTGTATGTCCAGGAGACCCTTAGCATTCAAGGTGGAGATGACCAAATGCACTAAAGTCCCCTCATCAGTGACACCCCGTTAGCACAAAATATTCTCCCTCAGGGGCTGGAGCAATAGCATAGTGGGTAGGGCATCTGCCTTGCACACAGCCAACCCACGTTCGATTCCCAGCATCTCATATGGTCCCGAGCACAGCCAGGGGTACTTCCTGAGTGCAGAGCCAGGAGTAACCCCTGTGCATCGCCAGGTCTGACCCCTCCCCCCAAAAAACCAAAATATTCTCCCTCTAAACAATTGTGTAGATACAGAGAGAACCCCAGGTTCACGGTGCCATGAGTCCTACCTGTCCAGTGCCCCACAAACCTCTCAGAGCCTCTTAGGCACCACTGCTTCATGCAAAGAGATATGCCCCTGCCAGGGACAGATCTGCCAGCATGTTTGGCAAAGGTGTGAGGTTTTACATTTACATATGTAGGAGAGTCCAATCTATAATAGTTTCTCTACCAGCACACTCTAAAATCACCTTCCCCTTGATTGTAGGGACAAGATCTGAGAAGTCATGGCATGGAGGGGCTAAAACTGAGTCATTGTGTTTTATAAGACATTCCAAAACCTGGTCTGTGAGGGATTTGTAGATGAGGACAGGTCTGTTCAATAAGAGAGAGCCAAACCTACACCTGAATTGGATGGGGAGGGGGGAGTGTCTCAATGAAATATGTTCCCTTATGAAAAGACTCAGAGTGCTCCACCGGCCTTCAGCCACAGAGCACTTTGCTGAGGCGCCTTCCCTAACAGCATGGCTGAAGGGCCAGTCATGGTTCATTGGAAGTGTCCATCAGACACCAGGCTCTCCAAAGTTCCAGGGGAAACCTGTGGCAACAAGACACTGGCTTGGAGAAACTCTGACAGACTGCACGGACATTTCACCTGTGGAAGAAGAGGGGACACCTGGACTTACAAACATGATAGAAAGCCATCTGACCCAATGACACTGCACCAGAACTGCCCTTGGGGTGGACAACTGGCTGACACCACAGGGTTTTTTCCTGCCACGCAGAGGCTCCCTTCATGCTCTGGTCTCATGGGGCTGTCACACAGATGTGCTACCCTGTGTGGCATCTGCCTCAGGACCAAAGTCTCTTTGTCCCATTCCAGGTGGGGGTCAGGAAATCCAGGATCCCCTGAAGCCAAAGAACCAAGGCCCAGTGAAAGATGTCATGTGAAAGAAAACACAGAGACTGGTTCCATGGCATCCTCTCCTTCCTAGTTTATTTCCCTACTTCTTTCCTTGGCCAAGGTGAGGTCAAACTCCAGACTCCCAAATTGGTCTCTACAAAAGTCAGTTTGCCTTGGACAAGTCCTGGGAACATATTAAGTGATGGACGAAGTTGAGGTTCCAGATGGCAACTTTATAAATGGAATAATCACTACTGTGTTTTCTCCAAGGATTTATGGTTTGCAATGCATGTTGGCACCAGTTAATTTGGTTGATAGAATAACTCTAAGGTGGATGCCATTATCTCATTTCAGAAGCAGCAGGCAAAACTCAGACCAAAAGGTTGGCCTAAGATGACAACTTGAAGATAAAAGATATGGACCACTCTCAGATTCTCACTGTCCCTGAGGGCCCACACCAATGCCAAGGGGCCTCCTTGTGAGATGACACCTTTTCTTTATAAGGATAGCATACTGGGGTTTCCATGTCTCAATATTTCTGAAAGGCATACATTACCACTAATTGGAAGTGTTTGTGTAATCAGGATGGAAGACAGTCTCTGGAATATTCTTTGGGATTAGGAGTGCCTTGAAGAGTTAAAGAAGTGAGTTTTCATAAGATCATGAATGAGTTCAGCACATGTGCATGCACACATACACACACACGCACACACACACACACATGCTACGTTAAAACAAACGGTGATGTGTATTTATTCCTTAAATCAATTGTGTTCAAGTGCTTGGGCAGTATTGGAAACAAGAAGAATTCAAGAAAATAGACAGCTGCTGTTAAGGCAGAGTTTCCTGCAAGCCCCTGCTCACAGCATAGCTCCCTCACTAAGTTGTGCTTAGCTGTCTTCTCTCTGAGTCAGGGCACCCACACTCTCTCCCTGACCCATTTTCCCATTTCCTTCCTTCTTTGTCCATCTTGCCTGCCATACTTAAAAATTTTCCTACTCTACCCCCAGTTCCTCATGGAGACAGCTCAAAACAATCCCTCAGAGTGTGTTAAACTTGTCCCTTCTCCTCATCTCTTCAGCTCAGTTCAGAAACCAAGGGTCTCCTAGTTGATTTCTGTCAATCCTTCTTATGCCTACCCATCCACTACACTTACCTTATCCCTTGTCTGGAATGTTCTCTCACATTTAACAGCTCCCCTTCACCCAAAGTTTTCAGAGTGAGCCCCCAATCAGATGCAAATATTTCTCACCACTGCTTTGTGCACACAAGGGTCACTACAGCTCTGATCTTCCTCCAGGGAACATTTCCCATGGCAACTCCTCCTCTTCTTTCTCTTCCTCCTCTTTTCCTTCCTCCTTATCCTCCCTCTGTGCTCAGAAATAACTCCTGATGCGTCTTCAGGGGCCATATGGGGTTCCAGGATCAGAACTGGGTCAGTAGTACAAGTTCTACTACCTCACCAGTCCCCATATGCTATCTCTACAGCCCCTCTTCTTCCTTTCTATAAGTGTTCCTTACAAAGTAAATTCCTTTTCAAATGCCATCAATCTTGAGCTTTGGTAGGTTTACCAAATCCCCTATTTTCCCTTTAAATGACAACACTTTTGACATCAATGATGCAAATACACAATACAAAGCAAAATGTACAAGTCCACGGTGTATTTGGAATTAAATTTCACAAGCACAGACACCTATGTAAACACCATCCACATCAAACTCTCAATTCCCATCACCCAGAAAGTTCCTGTTAGATGTTTCTAGTCAGCCTGCATCTGCCAAGAATTAGTTTTGTGTGCCTTTGATCATCATATAAATGAAATTATGTAGTATCTTTTCTTTTTGTAACTGTACTCCTTTATTGAAAACATTATTTTATCTTGTCATGGTCCATTTATAGTTCTGATTCCTAACACGCTGCTTTGCAACATTGCATCAGAAGTCCTTGCATCCATTTATCCTTTTATATTCCACTTTAAGCAAATAACTTCTGATAGCCATAATCTGTGATCAATTTATCTTTAGCCTTTCAATGCCCCCACCTAGGGTTCTGACATATAGTGTTTGTACAATACTTATTTTTGCATTATATTGAACAATCAATTCCTTTCTTGAGTTGACAGCTAATGTCAGTGGATAAAAACCAGGAGAGGATAGTGTGCCCCAAGTGAGACTCTGCTGCCAGGACAGTTAGTTTGTAGAATGATGTGAAGAGGAAGAGGAAAACAGCAATAGCTACAGCCCCTTGTTAATACTGTGTGAATTTATAACTGATGTTTGGGGGCTCATGTAGTAAAATTCTGCACTATTGACATGACCACATGCTCGGGATACATTACATACACTGAATTCTGTGTATTATTCATAGCCACAAACTGTGAGCTAAAATGTCGAAAATTCTACTTATTCTTGAATAATGGGATGTGATAAAGTTGAAGGATTAAAAGTCTGAATGCCAATCAAGCAAATATTTAGAAGGGTAAAATATTCTTTTTGCCCTTTAAATTTATATATAAAGTGAATTTAAAGGAAAGATGGCATAGATTATTTATAACAGTGACCATAACTTGTACATCAGGCTTATAAAATCTCAGGATTGATTGCTGATCTAATGGGGCACAGAGAACTGGAGACATGGCAGGGAATCCTGTGAAATTTGTCAGCCACCAACAATCACTTTGTCCTTCCTCAACCCACTTTAAGTTTAGTCAAGGGACTATCCACAATTATGGAGCAACTCTTTCTCAGTAAAGATTTTAGAGTTTTGGAAAGGACAGAGAAGGATGTTTCTGCTGGATCTCAAGTCTGTGTGTGGTTGGGTCCATGTAAAATGAGTGATTGACTCAATTAGTAATTAATTAATCAGTTTAGTTCATGAAGGGCTAAGTTTCTAATAGCGAGTATTTGCAAGTGAAGCAAAAAACCCAATCTCCTTTCTGCTTGTTCCAAAAACTGTCTTAGAACAGAACTTTCTTAACTTACTTGTATAGTATTACTTTCTGATGCTTTATTACAGAAATAGCAAGTCATCTAGAATGTGATTGTAAGAACAGTTATGTTGGAACTAAGAGTAAAAGTTTAACAAAGTAGAACTCAGAGTTTTATAAATATTTCATTATATTTACATATATTTGTACATATGCATATATAACTTCAAATATATTGTGGGTTAAAACCTGAATTATATTATAAACTAGAGGCAGATAGTGAAAGAACAAAACTGAGAAACAACCAAAAGTACCTACTTCTGAATATTATCTGGTCTTGAGCAGAAAGAAGTTTTAAAACATTGGTTCTCAACCCTGACTATACAATAGGCTCATAAGAGAAATTCTGGAGATACCTCATACCGATAGAGGAAAAAAGATCCAGTGGATGAGGGTCTCAGGGAAGGGAGTGAGGGGGAACCCAATCATCTGTAGGTATTTCAAACATAAAACCAAAGTTAGGAATCCATGATCAAAAATTTGGCAAGAAATGAAAGGGTCCCAAATTGGAATCTAAGAGATTTAAATATCACTATTTGTAGATGGCATGATAGTAGTATACATAGTCCTAAGGACTCCACAAAAACTTTTAAACATAATGAATCAATAATGTATCAGATTACAATATCAAAACACAAAAAAGTTTGAATTTTCATATGGAAGAACAAACAGGAAGTGAACGAATTTTTTAATTCCATTAGAATTTAGGGTCAGAGAGAGGGTAGTGAGAGGGTACTTGCTTTGTACATAGCCAACTCAGTTTGATCCCTGGCACCACATAAAGGCACCCAATCCCTATAAAGGTTTATTCCTGAGTACAGAGCCAGGAGTAATCCTTGCAGGTGTGACCCTATTGTAATAATATAAAAAAGAATTAATTACATTCCCATAGACTTAGTAAAGGATGTGAATGAGGGTTACACAGTAAACGTTGTCACTATTTAAAGAAGTGGGTGAAGGCATAAGAAGAGAGAGGACAGTTCATGCTGATGCATGGGAACAATTAACATTGTTGAAATGACATTATTACTCGGCATTATGGAGATTCAGAGAAATCCCTATAAGGTTATTCAAATAACCTTCTTTAAGAAAATACAACCAGGGCTGGAGTGATAGCACAGCAAGTAGGGCATTTGCCTTGCACATTTCTGACCCAGGTTCTATTCTCGGCATCCTATATGATCCCCTGAGCACCACCAGGAGTAATTCCTGAGTGCAGAGTCAAGAGTAACCCCTGTGCATTGCCAGGTGTGACCCAAAGAGAAAAAAATAAAATGGAAAATACTACCAATACTACTGAAATTTGTTTGGAACATAGAAATACTACAAATAGCCATAATAATCTGAGATAAAATTTTAAAAAATGGACGATGACACTCCCTAACTTCAAACCATATTACAGAACTTATTCATCAAAACAATATGGTATTGCCCTGGTGTGATTCCGTCCTGTGTGGTGCTCCTCCACTGCAGCAGCTGCGTGTCTCCCCTCGCCTCCTCGCCACACCCGTGCATGCCTCCACCCCATGGAAGATTCGATGGATGTGGACATGAGCCCCCTGAGGCCCCAGAACTACCTTTTCTGTTGTAAGCTAAAGGCGGACAAATATTATCATTTTAAAGTGGATAATGATAAAAATGAGCGCCAGCTGTCTTTGAGAACAGTCAGTTTGGGGGCTGGTGCCAAGGATGAGCTGCACATTGTTAAAGCGGAAGCCATGAATTATGAAGGCAGTCCCATTAAAGTAACACTGGCAACTTTGAAAATGTCGGGTGCAGCCAACAGTTTCCCTTGGGGGCTTTGAGATCACCCCACCGGTGGTTCTGCAGTTGAAGTGCGGTCCCGGGCCTGTGCACATCTCCGGGCAGCACTTGGTCGCCATGGCGGAAGATGCAGAGTCAGAAGACAAAGAGGACGACGACATGAAGCTCTTGAGCATATCTGGAAAGCGTTCTGCTCCTGGGGGCGGCAGCAAGGTCCCACGAAACAAGTAAAGCTTGCTGCAGATGAGGATGAAAATGATGACGATGATGACGACGACGGACGATAAGGATGATGATGAGGATGACTTTGGTGATGAGGAAGCAGAAGAAAAAGCTCCAGTCAAGAAATCTATATGAGATACTCCAACCAAAAATGCAAAAAAGTCAAACCAGAATGGAAAAGACTCAAAACCATCAACACCAAGATCAAAAGGTCAAGAATCTTTCAAAAAAAAAAACATGAGAAAACTCCTAAAACACCCAGAGGACCCACTTCTGTAGAAGACATTAAGGCAAAAATGCAAGCAAGTATAGAAAAAGGTGGTTCTCTTCCCAAAGTGGAAGGCAAGTTCATCTATTACGTGAAGAATTGCTTCAGGATGACCGACCAGGAGGCTATTCAAGATCTCTGGCAGTGGACAAAGTCTCTTTAAGAAAATAGTTTAAACAGTTTGTTAAAAAAATTCTGTCTTATTTCATTTCTGTAGTAGTTGATATCTGGCTGTCTTTTTTATAATGCAGAGTGAGAACTTTCCCTGCTGTGTCTGATAAATGTTGTCCAGGTTCCATTGCCAAGAATGTGTTGTCCAAAATGCCTGGTTAGTTTTTAAAGATGGAACTCCACCCTTTTGCTTGGTTTTAAGTATGTATGGAATGTTATAACAGGACATAGTAGTAGAGGTGGTCGGACAGATGGGAATGGTGGGGAGACAAAAATATACATGTGAAATAAACTCAGTATTTTAATAAAGTAAAAAAATATGG